>VZSF01005770.1:43023-64752 GCA_013398295.1 Chionis minor
ATTTCCTGTTTTTTGTTTTGTGTGTCTGATCAGCTTGGGAATTTTTCTCAACCAGGGAAGTTTCCAGGCCTTGACATAGGAGGCCCCGGGGGTGCAAGTACTTAATCAGATTGTCTGAATATTTGCAGCTGATGAGATGCTGATGGATGGATGGATATTCAGCTGCAAATGGCTGTATACAGTCCCAGACCTGCACAGCCTCCGGCTGCTCCCTTCTCCAGGCTGCTGCTGCCTGGCAATAAAAACATGAGGAAGATGGGGGGGAATCTTTAGGATTTTCCAGTATTTCACAAGCCAGGAATCCTCCTCCTCCCTGCCTCTTTTTTTTTTTTTTTTGGCTAATCTGTTTTTAATTCTCCTATTACTGTTTTCCACTTCACTTGCACATTGGGATAGAGTTACCCAAGAAAAAGCTTACCTTTCGCTTTGGCGCCGATCTTTGCCTTGTTTCCCAGGTGCAATACAAGGTTATATATTATTCTCTTGCAGATCTAATCCATGATAGTCATTTGCAGCAAAGGAACGCAGAAAACGGTACTTACGTAACACCACAAATTAAACATTCCAGGAGCTCAGGGGGGGACTGCAGGATTTAGGCCATCTCGGCAGCTGCAGCCTCATCCTCTGGAGCGAGCAAAGGAGCCGCTGCGGGGCTGCCTGTTCCTCAATGGAAGAGGATTTATCCCATGACAGCAGCAGCTAAAGGCAAGGGAAAGACTAGTAAAATGCTCCAAGATGATCAGATTGACCAAAAAAAAAACCAAAACCAAACCGAAAAACCTCGATCAGGTGTGGAGTGGTATTGGGGAAGCAGTATGCGTTAGCGTTGCCGACATGCGGCGTACAAGTGGGGTTGGGGAGTAGGATGGAAAATGATGTCCCAGCTCACCCTGCTCTCCACTGCTTCCGCAGGGAATGCTCGTACAGCTGCCTGACACCTCAGGCGCATCCCCACCACCTCCACTGAGGCGTGCTGCTGCCCCGGGGGAGCGGGAGGAGGATGGGCGCTTCGCTCTCTGAGCGGCCGCCCTGCACTTCTGGGCTCTGGCAGACCTGTGGCACCAACTCACCAAGCACATTTTAGGGTTCCTAAAATACAGCTGCAGGAGCTGGCGTGGGAGCAGGCTGTGCGCGGTGAGCTGTGCTCCCTGGCTGCGCCCCAAACCTGCTGCCAGCTCTCAGCGCAGCTGCTTTTTGGAGCTTTTTTGGGTTCCTGCGTGCACTCCATGTTACAGGTGCGGCTGCATTAAGAAACCCTCTGGAAATAAATAATTGAACTTGCCTCTGCAGGAGGGAAGCGTTTTGTGTTCAGTTTTGGGCACCGCAGTATCGGAGAGACATTGAGGTGCTGGAGCGTGTCCAGAGAAGGGCAACGGAGCTGGTGAGGGGTCTGGAGAACAAGTCTTATGAGGAGCGGCTGAGGGAGTTGGGATTGTTCAGCCTGGAGAAGAGAAGGTTGAGGGGAGACCTCCTCCCTCTCTACAACTCCCTGAAAGGAGGTTACAGCGAGGTGGGGTCAATCTCTTCTCCCAAGGAACAAGCGACAGGACAAGAGGAAATGGCCTCAAGTTGTGCCAGGGGAGGTTTAGGTTGGATATTAGGAAAAACTTCTTTACGGAAAGGGTTGTCAAGCATTGGAACAGGCTGCCCAGGGAGGGGGTGGAGTTGCCGTCCCTGGAGGTACTTAAAAGCCGGGCAGACGTGGTGCTGAGGGACATGGGTTAGGGGTGGGTTTGGCATAGGTTTGTGGTTGGACTTGATGATCTTGAAGGTCTCTTCCAGCCCAAGTGATTCTGTGATTCTAAGGGCGCGAGGGTTTTGTAACAGCTGCTGCAGCGGTGGGCAGGAGCCTCCGCTCCCACACTGGTGCTTGGAAAGATGCTGCTGCCGGAGGAGGGGGACGTTGATGCCCATCAGTGACGAAGACTTGAACTGCCATTTGCAAACACAGTGAACTTTGGGTCTGCGCGGTGTCACTGGAGCTGTGCTGCCACCAGCCATTCTGGCCCCTTCTTCCCTCCGCGGAGCGGGCAGGGTGGTGCGAGGGGGACCTGGGATGGGTGTGTGAAGGAAAAGGCTTTTTTCTTTTCGCTGAGGTGATGTAGGAGGAGTTTGGTGCAAATACACAGGGAGGAATAGAATCCTTCTTGGCCCTTACTGCATCCTGCAGCGTGGCTGTAGGAGCAGGAGGCTGGGCAAAATGACGGGGTTCAAGGAGCCCATCGTAGCGATAGGGCTCAGCTCTGTTCTGCCCGCGGTGAGGTGAAGAGCCAATGCTTCACCAAAAAACGGGAGAGGGAGAAATATCCACGGTGAGGGTTGTGCTACTCCTTGAACTGATAAATATCAAGGAAAAACGGTGACAGGAAGCTTTCTGTTTTGCCATGTTTGTATTTACTACAAATTTATTCTTCTTCCTGTTAAGTGCTGTGCATCACGTTACTGCCTTATATTACTCCCGTGCCTGTCTTCTCTGTTTCTTTAAAAGCTGTGTTTTTTCCTCATTTCATTATTTATTGACCTCTCACCCTGCACTCTGCACAAATGCCAGGATTCGCTGTGTGTGAGTACATGGCTTGAGTAAGTGTTATTGCCATCACTTCATGGTTTTCAGCTGTTGGTAAGTAAATGTTTCCTTTGTCTTTGTGGCTTTTTTTTGTTGTTGTTGCTTCCATTAGATTTTGTCACGCACTTTTCTTGACAAAAGACTTTAGCAAGGTCACTTGTCACGACTGCAAAGCAAAAAATCGATAAAACCTGGGGAGCTGTGCGCGCATTTTATCTTAACTCAGGTGTAATTATTTCACTTGGAGAACAACAAGGGGCACTTGGTTACTTCGCCAGGGCTTGGAACAGCCTTTGAAGGGTCCCATCTTTTGCTTGTAGCGGGGAAAGTTTTGCTGTATTTGTGTGTCCAGCCTCCTTCCCTCCGTGTCGTTTCAAGAGTGCGAAGGAAAGAAGGAGCTGTTGCCTCTGCGTTATTCCCTGTGAAGAGCTGGGAGTGCAGAGCACACCCTGGCAGCCGGTGCTGGCTGCTCTGCCAAAAACCGCTCTCAAGAACCGCTGCCACGTAAATGCTGAAAGCCAGAAAGCGCAGCGTGCTGCTGCCCGCAGCTTGCGCCCCATCCTGTGCCCCACTGATGCCTCCAGCTTTAGTCCTGGGTGTTGGCCAGTTTTCAACAGTAACTGCAGAATAACAGAGGCAGTGGCTTCAGTTTGCATTAATGTTGTGGTGGGTTTGTTTGTTTGTTGTTTGGTTTTTTTTTTTTTAAATCATAGAACCATAGAATCACTTGGGTTGGAAGATACAGGGTCCATCAGAAACAGGGAAACTCCAGCCTGGCCATGCCTGAGCCCCTCTGCCTGCTGGGCGCTCCGTGCTGTGGGTCACTACGGAGCTGGCATGTAGGTGGCTTTCTGTAGCTTTATCACCCTGGCTGCTTTTGGGGGAGGAATTGTCCTTAAGGAAGAGCGAAGCCAAGATGTGAGTCCAGAGCAGACTTTGGTGGTAGCATCCCATTCCTGCAGGCTTGGCCCAGCACTCGGAAACCCCAGGGAGCGAGCAAAAAGCCTCCAGGATTTCTTCTGGTCTGCAGTGCTCCTCTTGGCCAAACCCTGGCTGCCTCCAGCCCTCCACCCTCCCAGTGATGGGGCCGGCACTGCGTGGGCAGGATCTTTTCTGCCTTAAAAGAAGCTTTCAGGAGCTGTTGAGCTCTGACTGGGAACAGCTTGGTTTGGATGTAAGTATATCCCTGCCTTGCACTGCCTGGGAGCACCTTTGGTAAGCCAAGGCTTTGGCTGGGCAGCGGGAGGTGCTGCCAGACCTGGCAGTGCCTGCAGCAAGCGCTGCCATTGCTTCTCCCGAGCTTCTTCAGGTTGCTTTAGCCATAGTTTGGGAGCTGGGAAAGCACGGGCTGGGAGGAGCCGGTGCTCGAGACTTAGCTTAAGTGTGCAACCTGCCTTATTCCTTTAGCCAGTTGCACTTTCCAGTTAGCGACTGGAAACCACTGGTGTGGGGAGTCACTCCGTTACTGATTCAACTGGCTGTTCAGCTCCTAACTTCCCTCTTTCATTCAACAAGCAGCCAGCCATGTCGCTCCGTCACCAAAATACCTGGATGTGTGTGAGAGCTCTGCATCCCTGGAGGTCGGATCAGAGAAGCTCGTGTCTCTGCTGGCCTCGGGAAGCCGTCCTTGCACTGATCCCATCCTTGCGCTGATCCTGCCATTTGGCTTTTCTTTTGGAGAGTGGGTGTAGTCAAACGGCCGTTGAGTCCCGGCTTGTCACCATGGATGAGTCCCTCCTTGGCTTTCCCAGGCATGCAGCGTATATTCCCTGTGATCTTAAAAATCCTCACTCCTGCGTGGGTGGCAGAAGTGGGAAGGATGATCTGTGTCGCTGCTTCTCTGCTGCACTCGCTGCTACGCCCAAAAGTTGTCATTTTGGGAACTGTTAGAACTGGAGTTGGGATGAAAGTCAACGTGGATGAGCCCTTTTAACTGATCACCAGTGGTGGATTTTTAATTTTAATGCTCTGCCTGGGTCATGTTTTAACTTGCTGTTGTACCTCCAGGTCTGTGTGGTTGATGTCTGTGACCTACAGCAGCTTATTCGTGAACCTGGAGCCGTGCGAGGTGGGGAGCAGCGTTTTGCGGTGTGCAGCGCATCCTGAACGGGAGGATGCCACAAATGAGCTGCGTGCTCGTTTAGAGTGGACGCAGATGGGGAGGAAGCCTGTGTCTCTAGTGAGGAACAAAATGGCCAGTAACTCCCACTGAAGGCAGTGGGGAGCCCGTTGCCCGGCTGCTGAGCTGCACCGGGGACCCCTCAGCCCCAGCCGGTGGTGGCACTCATCCGCTACAGAGCAAACTGCCTCTGGAGTGAGGACATCTGGTCACATCCCGGCTTCTGGCTCCTGCTCCAACCCGGTAAGGCCTCTGCTGGGGTTTCCCAGAGCTGCCGCTGGCATTCAGCTGCAGCTGGGTCACACCAGGGAATGGTGGCGGAGGAGGCAGAACTGCTTGGGGCGGGGAGGACGGGCGGCTGCTGTGGTTTTGCCGCCTCCTGTCCTCGCTGCCGGCAGACGCTGCCTTGTGCCGCGGGTACTGCTTGCAGCAAGCGCCCGGGCAGCCCCGGGCTGGGCTCAGCGGCAGAGCGCGGCTCCGCTGGCACGCCTGGAGACGCTGGAATCTCACACCTTCAGGCACGTAGGCTTTTCTGCTCTGCACAGGTTTGCCAGCCTGGCTAGATGGTGCCGTTTCCTCGTGGGGATGCCGATACGTGGAGCTGCAGGTGCTGGAGAGCCTCTGTGGCAAAGGAGGGCAATGGACTGTGGCCACGTCCTGGCGCACCCCGGCTCTTGCTGGCCCTTGTGCCTTGAACTCTCGCTAAGTGCTGAAAATGGGTGCTTGTTACTTAAATTTTTAAGCCAAGGAAATTTCACCTGTAAGTAGTTTTTAATAGTGTAACAGGGATTTTCACGTGGTTGGGAGCACCAAGGGGAGGGGGGCGTTTCCAGCTCATATAATGGGTTCAGTGTATTTTGGTGTTATTTTTAGGCATTTAAAATTCCCAAGTTTGGCTGTTTTGGTTTTTTGTTGGTTTGGTTTTTGTTTTTTTTTTTTAACTGGCATGGAAAAAGGCTGTTGGAGGAAAATCAATTTTGAACTCTGAAAATAACAACAGTTCTTACTAATTAGAAATGAGTCATTAGATGAAGGCTGATCCCTTCAAAAAGCCTGATGGCCTCTCTGGTGGCTGGGCCGGTGCGGGGTGTAGGTGGCAGAGCTGTCTTACCCTACAGAATGAATGGCTGGAAGGAAACCCTTCTGGCAAGTGGTTTGTGTCTATAACGAAGCAAATCAGCTTCTTCTCACCACCCACGGAATGGAGAATTGGATTTGAACTTGAGGTGGGGTCCGAATGGCCGGTGCCACCCTTGGAGGGTATGGCAAGTCCCTCCGCGGTTCTTTCTGCGGTTAAAATGATTTGTCTTTTTTCAGGTTGGGTGTGATAGTTTTGTTTCCTATTCAGAGGCTGGTGAATTGGTGGGACTCAGGGGTTGGTAGGACTGATGGCATGGGTGTACCTGGAGAGCCGGTGTGTGGCTTCCCATCCCCGTGGGATGGCTGATGTCCCTCAGGACAAGGTAAAGGGAATACCTGAGTGCGCTGTAGTCATTTAGGACCCTGCAGAGCGTTTCATCCAGTGCTGCCAAATGGTTTCTCATCCATCAGTTTGGCCCCGAGGGAATGAGAAACTGCACAGAAATGATGTTTACGTGCACTTGATTTTCTTAAACCGCCTACAGAGGGCTCTGGTGGTACTTTATTCCCAAGCATCATGTTGCTTTCCGTTGCCGTGGCTCAGGGATGCTGCAATTCATAGACTTGTACAATAGTTTGGGTGGGAAGGGACCTTTAAAGGTCATCCAGTCCAACCCCCCTGCCACAAGCAGGGACATCTTCAACTAGACCAGGTCGCTCAGAGCCCCGTCCAACCTGGCCTGGAATGTTTCCAGGGGTGGGGCACCTCCCACCTCTCTGGGCAGCCTGGGCCAGCGTTTCACCACCCTCAGTGTAAAACATTTCTTACATCTAGTCTAAATCTACCCAGTTTGAGTTTAAAGCCGTTACACCTTGTCCTATCGCAATTCCGATTCACCAGCTGGGTGGCTGGTGGTTTGCTCCATGCTGGGAGCGGAGCTGATGCAGCGGGAGCAGGTTGCCCTCTCCTGGCACACTCCTTCCACCAAGCCCCGGCTCCTTGTAGCACTCAGCAGGATTTGCTGGGAGGCTTCCCAGCTCTTGCCTAAGAGATGTCCCTGCAGAGAGCCCGGCGATGACAAATGATGGTATTCACTTGCCCGTGCTTGACTTTCCAACTGGCCTTTCAAGGACGACTTACCAGGAGGGGTTTGGGAAGGCAGACCCTTCTGGAATGCTCTCGGTGGAGCAGGAGAACCAGCTTGGCTGGTGCGGAGGAGCTGCTGCTCCTCTCCCCGGTGTTTCGGCTCTTTCCCCAGGCGTGTTTCAGGCTGCTCGCAGCATGCAGAGCCCTGTGGGGACCCCAAAACACTGGCCACACCGAGATGCTGGGGTGGAAACAGCTCCTCCGACCGGCCTGTGCTGGCATCTTGCGGTGCTTCGTGCTTTTGCAGCACCTTGTCTCCTCCCAGCGCTGAAACCGGCATGGATGTCGGCAGACGCTCCTTTGGGGCATTTCCCCAGATCCAGCCTGGGAAATTTATAATTCTTGTTGAGTTTAGGAGTCCTTAAGTTAAAATTGTCATGCTAGGAAGGGAAGATCAGCTTCAAGAGAATTTAATGCTACTTTTAGCTCAGATCTTTATCTTATTTCAGGAAAATCTCTCGTAGCCCCCTCCATTCGCCTGGGAGCTTTGCAGGGTACTGAGCCCGTCACAAGTGGCTTCAATCCCGTGGGCAGGGAAGAGCGGCATGGGAGCACTTTTGAGTGGCACCTCTGGAGGACATCCAGTCCTGGGAAATGTTTTATCTGCAATTAAAAAATCCCAGCAGCTTCTCTTGCATAGCTCTAATTGTTTGCAAGTCGTTTCTCTTTGTGGCTGCAGTCCGTAACTCTCCTCCTCCCGCCTCTTTGCCAAGTGCGGTTGGCACGGCGGTGCCGTGCGGAGGCTCTGTGGGGCTTCATGGCCTTGAGAGGAACCGCAGTGTCCCACCCAGGGTGCACCGTGTCTCTGCCACGGGAGGGTGGCAGGGGGTGGCTGTGTCCTCCCGGTCTCCGTGTTGCCTGGCCGTGGACAGACAGCGGCAGGGCAAAAACCCAGCACGACGTGCTGCTGGGGAAGGGAGGCAGGACTGGTGGGCTGGTGCCCAGAACAAGTGTCCTCGTGTCCCCAGGGACCCCGACGTGTGCACTCCGCCTTTGAATTCACGTGCGGCAGGAGATTGAGCTCCCTGGGGGTGCTGGCGGCTGCCTCCCGGCAAACGAGGCGGGGAGGGCAGATGGGAATTGCAGGGTTGACACTGACCCTGTCTCCTTACTTCAAGTGTTTGCTTTTTCCAACAGGAGTATTTCCTGAAGGGAGCCTCGTGGCCGGTAACAGCCCGTGTTAGATTTAAAATGTAAATTCCCGAAGCGAGCGTGGTGGTAGGATGTCAGCTCAGGCGGTGAATCCGCATGCCAGTGGGGAGGGAATGGCTGCAGTGCTGAGCCCAGCTGGGAATACCTGCTGCTGGGGAGAGCGATGGCTCTTGTCTTGCCTAGGGAAGGAAGTTCCACGTGGCTTTACGTGGCCCGATTTTATTAGTCCGGATGGCCTGTGGCTCATGGGAGGAGATCAACTGCATCTTTCCGATGAAGTTCACCAAAGGGAACAGTGAAGTAATTTTAATTGCCTTTATTCTGGAGACCTTTAAAGGTTTCTGGCTTATGAGCAGTACTAAAGCGAGCAGCAGGTATGGCTTCCTTAGCTTTTCTTTTCAAGTTTTTTGCAAATGCTTCCCAACTCACTGCTCTTGTTTTCCGATGAGGTCTTTAAAAGGTCTGGAAAAGCCTTCGGAGGCACCAGGGCGAGGTGAGGCTTACAGGAACCAGCCACGGCCTGGGCTGCTTTAGAGAGACCGTGTCACCAGCAAGGGTTTCCTCCGCGAACCACCACCGTCACCACGAGCTTCTTGTAAGGATCCGTCCCCTTTATAACATCCCGGTTAAATGCTGGTATTTTGGGATGGAACTGGAGAAACTCCGAAGGTTTTCAGCCAGCAGTGCCGCAGAGGTGAGACACGAGGTATTTTCCCTGTCTCTGAAATACAGCTATTGGCAAATATTCAACTGCAGTTTAGGATGGTACGAGAAAGAAACGTGAAATTAAACTACAAGGGATTTTCCGAAGGAGGTTGACGGGGTTTGAAGAGGGCAGCAGCACTAAGACACTTACAAAAAGCACTTTGCAGTTGTGATCGTAAAGGTTTGATGATGCAGTAGGTAGTGCCTTGTGGCAGTGGAAGCAGATGCTCCCAACGTACCCTGGATTTTCAGGAGCACGTTGGGAATGGGTGGGAAGTGCGTTACTGAAGCCTTTTGCCTGGACCCCTCCCTGGCTTTTTTGCCACATCTATTTTGATTTGAGTTTTGCTTGGGCAGTTTTATCACCCCACAGAGCACAGCTGGGGACAGACTAGATGGAGAAGGGGGGAGGGAGGCGAGCAGTGCGGTGAGGGTCCCTCAGTCGTGGCCAGGACCCAGCGGGGACACCGAGCAGCCGATTTCTGCGACTTCTGGTTACCTGTGGAGCCCTTGTAGTCCCAAACAGGGGCAGCCCAATCCCTGTTGGAGCAGTGCAGCCTCAGTGGTGTTGCGCTGGATCCACGTCTTCTACTCTACTGGCCTTTGAAGAAAAGGAAAAACATCCTTTGGGTGTGAAGCAAAGCCTGTGTCTGACCTTCTGCCTATAGGTAAGGTGACGGATTTGGTGATTTATGAGTGTTTTCCTCACTGAAGGGGATGTTGTAGTGAAAGAAGGTGGCAAACCTGCAATGCCTGGAGTCCCCACGGGTCCCTGTTCCCCTCTCCGGGGAAGGGAGCTCTGTCTGACCCACCAGGGGTTCCCTGGGAGCCCCTTCCCAGTGGTTCACCAGCCTCTCCTGTAGGATCCCTGTCCTGGGATGAGCGTGAAGTGACTTGAGCACTGCACCCAGCTCCAGCTTTCCCTGGCAGGCAGGTTCGGAGGCGAAACCTGCACTTTGGGATATGTGCCGAGACGCAAGACTGGCACGGGGTGCAGAGAGACTTCTCCAAGGATGCATGCAGCACTGAAGCCTGCCTTTTTCCCTTAAAATGGCTTCTCAGGGTACCGTAATAACACTGTATTGGTGGGGATGCTGTTTGTGGAGATGGATAACCAGTGGGTTTTGACCTTAGTGATTGGTTTTGTAGCTTCAGCTAAAAATTCAGTTTTAAGGAGTCTTGCCAATTTTAATCTCTTCAGGGAGAAGCTCTCCCGCTGGCAGCAACCCATTCACTAGAAACTTGAATGTTTATTTACAGCTAAAGCTGGACAAGTTGTTCAGGGAAAACAAGGAGGAATGAAAGCATGACAGGAAGATAAAAATCCAGTTTATGATTCTTCCCCGGAATGTACTGATAGGAGCTTCAGTTGCTGACAGAGCCTTGTCGAGGGAAGCAGTAGGTGTTGTATTTAGCAGCACGGGAGCGCAGCGGTGAGTTGGCACATGAGGCATCGGTAACCACCCGGCTTCTGACAGGCATCAGGATGGAAAGGCTGCGCCGAGAGCCCTTTGACGCAAGCAGCAGCAGCAGTGAGGCAGAGGAGAGAAGGACCTGATGGCATGAGATGCCGACGCTGACTTGGGAGAGGATGAAAAGCTGCTGAGACTTTCTAAATAGGCTCCTGGGTGCTGGAGGAGGAGTTGTCCAAGCCACGGGGGTAGGTTTATTGTCCTTTGTGAAGAGCGCTGGGGGTTGGTGGTTCTTTTGGGCTTATCTGGTCGTGCTGCTGCTGCCGAGGTTCAGAGCTGGTAACCCACAGTGCCCACAGCCGTCGGCCAGTTGGTGATTCTTCCAGAAATGGTGCAGGTTGTACTTTATTTCTGGCAGATACTGGTAGGATTTTTTTCCCCCCCTGGGGGAGTACAGCTTATTCCCATGGAGGGCGAGATGCAGCAGGTGATCCTGACGCTCCTAGGGGCACGTTTGACACAGGGCACCCAGTTACTTGGGTGCGACATGGGTGGGATTGGAAGAGGTCTCCTGCTTAAATCTCCTCCTTGCAGACTGCAGGGAATGGTAGACACCGTGGAGAACAGCTGGTTATTTTATCCCTGTTCATCTACGAGTGACCGGCTCTGAAGCTGGATGGTATTGCTTGGAACCCTGTGACCCCACAGAACTGGGGGGGGGGGGCTGTTTTCAGTGGTGCTGTGTCTGCCTGAGCTGGTGCCAGCTATGCCACCTCTCTTCTTGTCCCTTTTGTAGCTCTTTCTTTTTAAGCCAGCTTGGCACGTGGCCTTCCCTGCCTGCGCTGCGTGAACTTGGGAAGACTTGACCCTAGAGAAGCATTTTCCTGCTCTGTTTTCACTGCTTAGCACCTTGTTAGTAAGCAACGCAAACACAAAATGCTGGAGGATTAATGTCTAGCTTTAAAAAAGGAAAGGGGCAGGGGAGGAGGTCAGTTTGCCCCTCTACTCTCCAGCACTCAGCTGCAGGACGGATGTGCTCTCAGATACCTGAATTCTTCCGTGAAAGCGAGGTGGCCCAGCATTCCAGATGGTCCAGCAGGACACGGTTGAGCCCGGCGATCTCTTGGGACTGTCTGCCAGCGTTTCCTGGCCGGTACCTCGGCGTGATCATGGGAGGATGGGGCAGGGATCCAGGGTCCCAATCCACCTGGAGGGCTTACGGGCAAGCCGACGTGCTGTTACGCTGGGGGTTGTTTAAGCCAAGAGGCTGGTAGCTTCCAGAGAGGCTGTTGTCATTCCTCATTTTCATGGTGGTGCTGGGTTAAGCAGCCCCTGCGGCATCTGGGAGCCCTCGTGCCTGTCGTCCCAGCACAGCCAGGCGGGACGGTGTGGTGTGACGATGGGAGCTGCCTGTGCCACTCGTACCTGCTCTCTCAGCAGCACCAGCCCATCCTACTGCTCAGGCCCCTTGCGGCAAAGTCCTTGCTGGAAATGGGCTGGATAAAACTGCTCTTGGGGCGTTTAATTTCCATAGTTCGATGACTCTCAGTCCCATCTGCTCTGCTGGCTCCTTATTGTGCCTGTTCTAGTGCAGTTCTCCTGTGATACCACTTGTGTCGTGGAGGTGACGCTGGTGACAACCCAGGAGCAGGCTCAGCTACCCCCTAAGACTTTAATCTTGCCTCAGAGCCAGCCTTCGGGTGTCCCCTGGTTTGGGCCAGCATCTTGGCTCATACTAGAGACAAACGGGCATTGCCAGAGGTGATGGAAGGAGACTTCTTCCATCCCAAGGATGGGAGGTGGCTCCCTGTGGAGGTCCTTGGCTTTTCTAGCTGTAAAGGGACCGTGCGTGGCTGGTTCGTGCTTAAACATCTCGCTTTCTGGTTCCTGAAGCAGGTCTGGTAGATCCCATCCTTTGTCCATTTTCAGTGGGTCTGGCTGGGCTCTGTGCGGACTGTACGGAGCCAGCGGTAAGGTGGAATATCACCTTGGACAGACCTGTCCAAAACCCTGGCTGCTAATCGGTCATTATTGCTAGTTAGTGCCAGTTAGCGGTTAAATTTCAACAGTGAAAACTGAATTTAGCCAATAGTCTGTAATTTGTTGGAGTCACAGGTAAAGTCAGTTCTGTTTCCTAGACCTGAGTGATGTAATTCCTGTTGTACAGCAGCTGTTTGTGATGGACACGGAGGAGAGAAGGTGGAGAACTGAAGTCTCCACTTGAGTAGATGCACGGTCGGACCTGCCAGCAGAGCCAGAAAGGACCTACTGGTGGATTTTTGCCAGGCAGTTGAGAAACCCGCAGAAAACTGCGTCGAGGAAGTGATTAAAAGAAATAAACTGCAAGAGGAAAAAATGGACATGTACCTTCTTGTTTCATGTGATGTTGAGAACGTCCCATTTTGTCTTGCAAAGGGTTTCCTCTCCACCCCGCTGCGTGCAACAAATTCATATCCCATCAAAGGTCTTGGGTAGGAAATGTGGTGGAATAACGGCATCAGCCAGGAGGTTGTCGATCAGAAGTGCTCGCAGGACACCAGAGATGGCTGAGGGGGTTTTCCAGCCAGTCTTGGCCACTGACCAAAGTTGCTGCTGATGTTCATCGTGTTGTTTTTATCCGGTGTATTTCTATGC
This sequence comes from Chionis minor, assembly GCA_013398295.1. Taxonomy (NCBI): domain Eukaryota; kingdom Metazoa; phylum Chordata; class Aves; order Charadriiformes; family Chionidae; genus Chionis; species Chionis minor. The sequence continues at coordinate 55,839 of VZSF01005770.1, forward strand.
TTCACCTTCCCCTGTGTGTGGTTTGTGTCAGCGCAAAGTTGCCTTATTTTCCTCTGCTCCTTTCTAAGTCTCTGAATGGGAGGGGAATAACCAAGACCAAATCTTTGAGTGCGAGGTGAAAGGCGGCATTTGCGTGAAGGGCTTGGGCTGAGAAGGTCATGGCCAGTGCCGTGCAAAACCTGCCTGTGGACTGAAGGCCACCATGTTGTCCACCCCAGGCTGCTGTTTGCGTGTCTCTTAGGACGTGGGGATGAGAAATTACCCTCTTTAGGGCATGTCAGAGAGGGATTATTTAAATTGTTTCATTTAATGTGTTTTTTCCGACCCCTCTAATGACACACAACCCATTGCAAATGTTCCAGTGCTCTTTTTTACATACATACATAATGTATTTTCTTTTTCTTTGTGAATAATACTGGAAGAAAGGGGCTGTGGCAGTGGACCGTAGCTTTGAGCTCCTGCCTAAGCCTCGTAACACCCCATTGGGCTTTCTAGATCTTCGAATGCCCGAGTGGTTGCAGATGTTGTGTTAGCTGCTGATGTGGGCAATGGACACTGAACCAGTCTGAAAAATGGGGAAAATGAGAAGGTCTGGGTGTTACTAAAGCTTGGTAACATCTGATTCCTGCTTAATGAGTCCTGACGAGTGCCGAGATCCGCTGTCGGACAGGGGAGAGTGGTCCAAGAGCAAAGACACCGCTCTGCTGAGCGAGCAACGAGGCATGGTGTGGCGGTGGGACCTCGGCACGGCGTGGCAGTGGGACATTGGCATGGTGGGACCTTGGTGTGGCAGTGGGACCTTGGTACAGTGGGACCTCAGCACAGCATGGCAGTGGGACCCTGGCATGGCTGGACCTTGGCATGGTGCAGCAGTGGGACCCTGTCATGGTGGCACCTCAGCATGGTCTGGCAGTGGGACGTTGGCATGGTGGGACCTTGGCATGGCATAGGACTGCCCTGTTGTGCGTAGTGCTTGTGCTGCTCTGGACCACCACGGTGGACAGCATCTCCATGTTGCAGTTTTGAAGTGCAGTGAACTTAAGTGGTAGCTGTGAGACCATCTTCTTGTCCCTGGTCACACCAGTGCTTGGCGAATCATCTTAGCCTGGGGCAGGAGGGTTTGTAAAACTGAGGTGTTGGGGACCCTCTTTCTGCAGCGTCCATGGTTTTGACTTTGTGTTCGCTTTTCCAGGTTCACACTTTCCCTTTGGAGTCATTTTGGCACTTTCCCCCCACCCTGACAGCGATGCAATGTGTCCAAACGGGGGTTGCCCCAGATTCTCTGCTGCCCACCTGGTCTCTGGGGACACCGATGTCCCAGCTGAGCGTGTGGCCGTCCTGCTCCTCGCAGGTTTCCAGTGTAGGGAGCGGGATCGTTGGTGCTTTGCAGCTGGTGGAAGGGAATTCAGTGGGGGATTGACGTAGCGGTGCTGAGCCCGGTGAGCTCTGTGTCGTTCTTGGGTGCGAGTACATTCACTTAGATTTCCCCTCTCACACGAGAAGGGAATCTGTTCAGTGGAAATTTTTGGAAAAAAACACAGGATTTTACTTGAAGCATCCCTAAAGCAGAAGAGTGGTGATAGGTGATATGCTGCAAAAATTTACTTTTCAGGTTCTTTTGGCTGCTCTGGCGTCCAAGAGCTGGTCGGAACAACTGCGGAGGTGCCAGCTGCAGAAATCCCTCTGCTCCGCCTCATCCCTTAGTCTTCACTTTTTCCAAGCGTTGTTTGATACTTAATTTTAGTATTCCTGAGACTTGACAATGCACTGCTTTGCTAAAGAATTGCAAATGAGGTAAAAATAGCCATTGCATTGTGATGTCATTTAAAAAGTATAGGATGCACGTAGGTCTGTATTGATCAGGGGCCAGATTTCTGAAAAAAATGTCAATTACAAGAGTTTTATTCTGTAATTGCCTGGCTGGTTTGCCTGGCTCATAGCAAGGTGTGTTTTCCTCATAGTGAGATTTAAGAGCAAAACGCAATAAATGTTTGATCAAACATTCAGAGTTCTATAAAAGCTGAATTTTCTTGGTTGCGCTGTCACGCATGGGAAAGGTTATTTAAAAGTGAAACTCTGGTTTGAACGCAAATTCTGATTGATTTAATTTTTTTGATTTGTTTGTTTCTCGGCGAGTGGGTGGTAGTTTGATGCTGTAGTGAAAGATGGGGGTGACTGCTGCGTTCCCAGAGAGGCTTGCTTTTTGATGTCAAATTTAAAATTACCTTGGAAAAAAATCCCAAAATTCTGACATATTCCTAAAAGCAGGAACAAACTTGGGTGCTGTGGATGGGTACTGACGGGGGTGGGACAGCGTTAGCCGCACACGATCCGAAATCCTGGGGAATTAGGAACACATATCGTAACAACCCAAAATACTTCAACCAGACAAATTTTTGTTAAGTTCTCACATGGCGAAGGACAAATGCCGATGTCATAGCTCAAACTTGGTGTCCCTTTTTTATCACTTCTGTGGATTTTTCCGGTAGCTGTTCCTTGCAGGTTGAATTCCCTCTGAGCTCTCTTTCTGTGCAAGTTATTCCTGCATCCCTGGACAGGAGCGGTGCAAAGAGCTAAAAGTGCAGCTAAACAAACAGAAATACAGACAAGTTGGGTATAAAATGTGTGGGGTTTTTAACAATTTCTGGTGCCTAACAAGCGATCCTGGGACTTGCCGTGCCGAAGAGCAGCCTCGGTCAAGCTGTCCGTGAGCAGAACCATCAATCTGTTAATGAAAGGTTCACGTTAGCTCTTTCAGCGGTCTGTTTACACTAGAAAAAAAGGTCATTTTGGTTATTCTATTTCTATCGCGAGGGCACATTTGGATATTTCTCATTAATCTAAGATTTTCGTAGCACGCAAACCCGCTGTGGGATTCGGTGTAAACAAGGCGGGACCCCATGGGTGTTTTCTCTCACTCCAGTAGTGCTTTTTGAGTGGAATAAAATAAATGGAGGCAGAAGCAAGATGTAAAGGAAAAGCCAATTGTTGGGCAAAGCTACCGAGAAGCCTTCAGGGATCTGTTTCTCCAGAGACAGCCTTTCTGCGTCACCTTGGACAAGACTTGCTTCCAGGCGTCCCTGGTTGGAGATTTGCCGCCTGGGAGTGGTGAGATGGCTCCGGACCTGCATGCGTTGTTATCCTGGGGATATCCGGGGCTTGAAATTCTTCTCAATCAGGAAAGAAAAAGCACCCCCAGTACTAACTGACTGCAATTCTGTCATCTTCCGCTGCGCGGTGCGTAGGGAGCGAGGGCAGCGGAAGAACTGGAGAAGATGGGAAGATTGGGGATGGGAGAAGCAGAAAGCCACAGGACCTGGAGATGCCCCAGCCATATCCCGTTGCTCCCTGCTCCCGGGATTTCAAAGCGTGGAGGTTCAGGCTCAGCTAAGTGGAGCTGGATCCTCTGCAGATGAGCTGTAGGAAAGGGAGCAGGGGGCTGGCTCCCCAGGGCTCCCTCCGATGGATGAGCCCCTTGGAGCAGGGAGAGGGCAGCCAGGGGCACCCTGGGTGCTGCTGTGATAGTCCCGGTGTCGGGCAGCCCAAAAACTGCAGTGCGTGTGTCCGGTGGCAGTGCAGAGGTGGGCCAGATCGCCGCTAAAACAGGTCACAGAGGTGAGGAACAGGTTGTGGTTAAGTGTTTTTAAGCTTCTAGCAACGTTAGTTCCATGCGGAGGGAAGAGGAATGAGAAAGTGTAAAACCCAGAGAAGCAGAAATGCCACTATGCTTTACTTTCTTTTCTTTACTTTTTACCCCTTAAATAATTCTTCCTTTGATGCAGAGAACAGGATTGAAGATACGGTGATACCTAGTGGGCAGGAGAAGGCTTCAAATGCGAACGGTGTTTTCATTTTGAAAGTCTTGAGGGTTTTCCTGCTGCGTGGGCACGGTGTGAATGGCTTTTCCTGGAAGGGAGGAGGGAAAGGGAAGAGCTTTGGAAATTGGTGAGTGGTTTGATATCAACAAGATGAAATTTAGTAAAGCCAGGTGTGAATTAATGAAGGGAGGGGGGAATTAACGTTGTCTTTGGCTGTTTTGAGGCAGGGGTTATATTGAAGACTCAAGTTTGCTTCCCACTGGTGTGGGTGAATAGGTGCATCTTTTGGGGGCATCGTACTTTAAAAAGACCAAAGGCATTTGGAGAGTTGTGAGGAACAACCAGCCGTCTAGGAAGTGTGAAATAATCAAATTTTATTAAAAAAAAAAGAAAAAAAAAAAGAAAAAAAGAGAGAAGCAGGTGATGAAGATGTGGCAGGTATTTTCCGGTACGTTGGAAGGGTTTTGCGCAGCCGAAAGGTGGCTGTTTCGTCCTTGTGTCTGCAGGGGGCAGAGGCAATCCTTGCAGCGCCGAGCAGGAAAGTAAGGTGTTGAAAATCCCGCTCTGCTTACAAAAGGTGCCAGCTGAAGAGCACCCACAGCTGGGAGCAGCGTTTTCGGCGAAGGGTTTGAGGAGTATTTGTCAGAGGTGATAGGGGTACCCTGCCCGTTGCCTCCCTTCCAGTCCTCTGGCACCGCTGTAAATTACATTACAGATGCCTTTGGCTGTTACTAAAGTGAAATGCTTTTCTTTAGGGCGTTTTTCATTTCCTTGTAGCTGTATTAAACTTTATCTCTTTGTTCTGTTTCTTTAGGTCCTGGCTGTATTCGTACGGCTGGGGGGTTTTTTGGGGGGATTGTTTGGTTTTTTTTTTTTTCCCTTTGTTTTGGAATATTTGGGCAGTTCTGGTGTTACAGTTTGAGGAACCCATTTTTTGGGTTTGAGGAATAATTTATTGTCGTTTGAACAACTATTGTCTCACCTGATAACCCCTCCCCACCCAGGATGGGGAATCCTATTCCTATTCCTAATATCCAACCTAAACCTCCCCTGGCACAACTGGAGGCCATTTCCCCTTGTCCTATCGCTTGTTACTGGGGAGCGTTCAGTCTTTGTTTTGAAAAAGATGAATCCAACAGCCCCAATTGCAGACTTTAAGTGCTTTTGCAAAGGGAAAACATCAGCCACAAGCAGCTGTTCAACCACTGAAGCCACAACAGAACATCTACAGCTCTTCAGCAGCTCAAGCCAGGCTGTTATGGTTTGAGGAACCCATTTTTTGGGTTTGAGGAATAATTTATTGTCGCTTGAACAACTATTCTCTCACACGATGGCCCCTCCCCACCCAGGAAGGGAAATCGGGGGAAAAACAAGGAAACCTGGGGGGTTGAAATATAAACCGATTGAATAGAGTAAGACTAGATAATTAACATTAATAACACTAAAGAACTGCTATTGATCCCAATACCAATGTAAAATACACAAGGTTTATACTCGGCCCATCCTATCCGTGGGAAGCCGTGCGCTCCCAGCAGGGGACAGCCCATGTGGGACACTGCCAGCGCTCCGGCTTCGGGAGGAAGGGAAGGGCTCAGGGCTACTGCACCGGGGCAAGAAGTTCTAGGGGTTGCAGCCATCAAGGAAGAGAAAAAGAGAAAGAACTCCTCAGTAAACTTTCTAATTTCTGTGGAATGTGCTGTTCATGGTATGGAATAACCCCGTTGGCAGCTTGGGGCAAGTGCCCGGCTCTCGCTGCTCCTCATCCCCGCACCCGGCCAGCTCGAAACCACCAAGACCTTGAAACCCGCAGGGCACGGCTGGCTGGAAAGGGAATATTGTCCCAAATTCAGACACTGGAGTCTTCTAAAAGTGCAGTTTTCCCTAATGTTAGGAGGGAAATTAGTCCTGTGTTGCTCAAACCAGGATATCTGGAAAGGGTATTTCAATGCAGTATTATATTATATAGTATCTTATTATAGTTATTATGGTTAGTATATTATACTTAGTACATTTTGTGTTATTTCAATGCAGGCAGAATTCCCCAGCATTATCTGAAGGGGGTTTTCTCGTGGTGCCTCCCACATAGTTTGAAGCGAGGAACTGAGATGTGGTGAGGAGCTTGTCCTTGTGTGGCTGTCGATGCTCTCGAAACGCAGATCGGCCCCAACAGGCTCAAGAAAAGGCCTCCAAAAAGGGGCTGGGTTTGGGCTTTTTCCCTTAGAAACTTTTAAAGCCACGACAGCTGATTTCCAAAGTTTCTGTTTTCTCCGAGGAAGAGGTGCTGTGGGAAATGCGGTATGTAATTTCATAAATGCATCATAGAATGTCTATTATGTGTATGTATATTAGACTTTGTATGGTATAATATAACACATAATAAATAAAAGCAGGAGGTGGGCTGAGTTCTGCACAGGTAGCGAAATTTCGGTGCTCTGAGCGTTGTGTTTTGTAGTTTGTGGGGTTGTGCCCCTTTTGGGGTGCGTAATGGGGATGAAAGCGTTCGAGAGAGACCTTTAAGTCGGTTAGACACTTCATCTGATGTCTATGTGCATCAAGTGATGAATCTCCAAGCATCTTAGTGGTCTTCAGAGCCACAGCAAGTCCGTGCGTGGGACAGCCCTTCTTCCCAGCTGCGCCCAGTACTGCTTGCTGCAGCCAAACCAGTGAGAAGTTATTGCACCTGCTGCAAATAAAGCATTTCGGATCAATTCTTAATGGCTGAGCTGGAGTTTGAGTTGGTTTAGTACCACTAATCCGCTCAGAGCTCTGGATTTCTAAAATTTGTCTAATGTTTTTTATCGGTTGGTTTTGGAGATGGATGTGGCACAGCGAAAAAGATGCTGGAAAATTAAGGAATATAGATGCTTTCAAGATTAGTTGAATAATAACAATGAGAAAAGTGTATAGCCCTTGGATTTCTGGTGGATATGTGTGTTAGCAGCCACACTCGGGAACAGGAAAACAGAAAATACCTGAAGTGTCTCTGCTTTGTTTTAGAATTTCATCAAATTTGGACAAAGAAATCAGACTAAACCCAAACTACAATCATGATCCGAACTTTCCTGCCTGGTTTTCTTCCAGTATTTGGAAGATAGATGTTGCAAGGGAGGGTGTTCTTTTTAAAACCTGGTATGGTTTTCTGGAAACAGAAGGGTTTGATATCGCTGGTAGAGCAGGTGATCCAGGAGGCAGTGCGTGTCCGTGGGGAATACTGGGTGTGCCGCAGGGAGATGAGTTTTCTCCTTCTGTCTCCTCTTAGTGATCATTTTTATCCTGGTCTGTTCCTGGCCCCCCCGGCCAGCCCTGGGTGACCCACTGCTCACTCACCCACTGATGTTCTGTTGCTCAGCAAGAAGTATCGGCACAGTGTGAGTATTTCTCATAGAAAGCAAGCAAGAAGACATTTCATCTTGACATAGTGTGACATGGCAGGGAGCGTTTCCCAGGTACCTTTTGCTGATCCTGGGACCAAGGTAACTCTTGTTTTTGAGTGGAGTGAATGAAATTCTGGGATAAACCATCAATCTTTTTTTAAATAGGGAACTTTAGGATGAATTCTCCAAGCATTTGGGTGAGTAACTGTGGGTGTGACTTAAATATTGGCAGGAGGAGGTTGATGGCAGCTGGCAGAAGAGATACAGAGCTGACTGTAACGGTTTGTGAATGTTGGCCTGGTCGAGAGGATCTTCACTTTGTTTTCCATGATCCTTCCTTGCAGTTACTGCCATAGGAGCATAGCCAAATTGTGTTCAAGTCTCCACTAGAAGAAGATGGTTGCTTAGAAGAGCAAAGCAAAGAGTTTCTTGATGGAAAAAGCTTTTTCCTAGCAATTTACTGTCATCCAGTGCATTTTCCTGTAGTAAGCTGCGGGAGATCACTGAGTTACGTGCCATGGGTGTGTCTGGCGAGCGGGGAGACCTTACCAGGGACGATGCAGGGATTTGAACTCGATGGTCCTTATGGGTCCCTTCCAACTGGAGATACTCTGTGATTCTGTGTTTGACCAGGGCACTGTATCAACATCTCCATAGCCAGCAGGTTATTTGCTCAGCCCCGGTTGAGCTTTGTGACCTTCGCTCCCTGCTGGAAAAAAATTCTGCAAGGCTCGGGTGGTCGTCTCCGTGCCCCTCTCCTCGTGCTGTCTTACTTTCCAAACCCAAGTGGAAGGTGGTTCTTGCAAGTCTTTCTTCTTCCCCAAGTCCCATCTTGCCGTCTGTCCTTAGCAGGCTGCGGGGTGGCCATGAAGCCGGCGAGGCAAAGCTGGGCTGATGGAGAAGGTGGTGTTGGTTGTGTCCTTGTGGTGAAGAAGGCCAATGGCATCTTGGGGTGCATCAAGAGGAGTGTAGCCAGCAGGTGGAGGGAGGTCATCCTCCCCCTCTACTCTGCCTTGAGGAGACCACAACTTGAGTCCTGTGTCCAGTGCTGGGCTCCCCAGTTTAAGAGGGACAGGCAACTGCTGGAGAGGGAACAGCAAAGGGCCACGAAGATGATGAGGGAACTGGAACATCTTTTTTCTGAGGAAAGGCTGAGGGAGTTGGGTCTTTTTAGTCTGGAGAAGAGCAGGCTGAGGGGGGATCTCATCAATGCTCAGCAATACTTCAAGGGAGGGGGCCGGGAGGAGGGGCCAGTCTTTTTTAGTGGTGCCCAGTGACAGGACAAGAGGGAATGGACACAAACTTGACCACAGGAAGTTCCATCTGAACATGAGGAGGAACTTCTTTCCTTTGAGGGTGGCAGAGCCCTGGCAGAGGCTGCCCAGAGAGGTGGTGGAGTCTCTGACTCTGGAGACATTCCCAACCTGCCTGGATGCCATCCTGTGCCACCTGCTGTAGGTGGACCTGCTCTGGCAGGGGGTTGGACCAGATGATCTCCAGAGGTCCCTGCCAACCCTTAACCTTCTTTGGTTCTGTGATTCTGTGTTGGTCTGGTGGCACCTACAGGGACCTGGGTTGGAACCTGCTTCTAAACATGTCATAAATGGTCTGATTTTTAGGGAGCAATTGTAGGAAACCACAGCTCTGCTGATGGTAGGCATGCACGGGAGGTTTGGGTGTTCGTATGCGACAGACAAGTCTATGGGATGGATGGGGGGGGGT
>VZSF01005772.1:2798-13387 GCA_013398295.1 Chionis minor
ACCGCCACCTCTTCAGCCCCGACATCCTGGCGTGAGTGCCGGGGGCGCTGGCGGCGGGGCCGCGGCCTGGCGGGGCCCGGCCCGGCCCGGTCCGGTCCGGTCCGTCCTCCCCCGCCTGCGGCCTGCGCCTGGCTCTGATCCTCCCTTTGTTCCCCCAGGGGCCAGGTCGCCTTTATCACCGGCGGCGGCTCGGGCATCGGCTTCCGCATCGCCGAGATCTTCATGAGGTGCGGGCGGCCGCTCTGGGGGCAGCGGCGGCGGGAGGGGGGCTTGACCGGCCCCCCGGGGGACCGGCGGGGCGGAGAGGGTAGAGGTTTCCCTTCCCTTGTGTCCTGCGGTGAGGTAAAACAGCACCGATTTTGTTCGGTAACTTGACTTTTTAGCTGGGCCTTGAGGCGGGCCGGGGTAACGGGGCCGAGGAGAGGTGGGGCGCGAAGCCAGGGGCAACAGAGCCCTGGTGGGAGCTGCGGGCAGGAGGTGCGGGCAGCCCTGCCTGCTGCCGGCCCTGCCGTGCGGTGGGGGTGTGGGGGGCAGCGGGCTGGCACTGTCCCAGGGGTGGGGTAGGTCCCTGGTGCGCTGTGACTCTCCCCCTCTTTGAGTCTTGCAGGCCTGGAGGAGCAGCAGTTCCTCCCCTCCAAGGGAGTCATGCCACCTCCCACTGACCCAACTTCCAGTAATCCCCAGAGATCCAAGATGACTGTGAAGAGCTGGCACTGAGTGGTCCCTCTCACTGGCCCCTTCTTTGCAGGCATGGCTGCCGAACAGTCATCGCAAGCAGGAACCTGCAGCGAGTGTCGGAGGTGAGTCCGTGGGCTCCAGCAGGACAGGCAGGCAGAAGGGAGAGCTGTGAATGCCTGGAAATCCGTCTCCCCACTCCTCTGGGTGGAGGTGGGAGCCTTGGGAGAAATGGCTCGCCTGTGCTGCCCTGTCTTCTCCCAGCTCCAGGTGCTCCAGCAGGGAGTGGTGATGGGCAGGATGAGTGTGGGTTTAGGGTGGGCTATACCCACTGCGCCTCGCAGTAGAGCTCAGTCATTCGAGGTGATCTCTTCCCCTGCCAGCTCCGGGATTGTCTGTTCCGGGTATCACGTTGCCTTTTTGTTGATGAGATGGGAAGCAGCAGACTGTGGCGAAGGTTTGTCAGCAGGGAAGTGGCAGAGCCCAAGGTCAAATATGAATTTCAGCTTTGAGTAGCGTAGGGTTCCGTGGGTTGACAGGGATACGCTGAGCTCCAAAATCCATTCTCTTGCGTCTTGAGACAGAGGGAGGACGCAGTGGAAGGCAGTGACTGAAGAAGCTGTATTAAACTGTAGTTACCCTGTGGCTGTCTGGGCAGAACAAAACACCCGCCCCTGCGTGTCTGACCCCGGGCTGGGGTTTGGCTGATCACAGTTTTCGTTCCTCGCCGTGGCTTGTGCTGCGGTCTCAGGCCAAAAGCGACTGTGAGAGAGCTTTGCAGTAGCTGCATGGGGAGTTCACTGAAATATTGGCGCTTGGGAGTGAGCTGGCGTGACCAAGTGCCTCCTGGAGGGGGTTAGCGCTGTCATTTCATGTTCCCTCATGCTCATATGCCAGAAAACACGCTGCAAAGCTCAGCAGCATTTTAGTCCTCAGGGGCTGGGGGTCTTCTGGGTACACAGAGTGCTTGCCCAGGCTCCTGACACTCGGGGGGGGATGGTGTATGTGCTAGACGGGGCTCAAAGCACATAGAAGGGCCCAGCGAGCCTGAGCAGGAATGTGGAATGTTGCTGGGTGTTGTGCAGGGTCGCTGCTGAGTTTGCCTGTCCCCTGTGCTTAATTTGCTGGGGAGAGTCGTGTTCTTAACGAGCTCCTTGGGGGTGGTTTGTGGCAGGCGATGAGTTGCGGAGCTTGGTCCGCTCTGCCTCGCGGTCAGGCTGAGCAACTGCTGGTCTGTGTTTGCTCTTTTGCCTATTGACATTTTTGGATCTAAAGGTTAATTGTGTCTGGGCTTGTGCCAAAAATGCCTTGTTGGGGTCCAACCTTTGTACTTGCCCTGCCGAGATGTTGCTCGGGATGTGCTGTGTGGATGACAGGCCACAGAAGATAATGGGGCTTAGCCAGTTGTGGCTTTTGGGGCCAGCCTGGCGTTTAACTGGGACATGACACACAGGAGCTTCCTCCGGCCATCCCAGGGCTTTAGGTGCAGGGTGCTGGCGGGCAGAAGCCATGTTTAGGCAGGTCTGTCCCCTGCCCGCAGTGTTTGCTGTGTGCTGACAGGGACGTGGCTCCTCCTGACTTCTTGCACGCCTGTTATGCGGTCTGGTCCAAACCCTTGCAGAAGGAGAAAGTCTCAGAAATAATCTGGGTTTTTTTTTTTGTAGGCATCTAAAAAGCTGGTGGCAGCCACAGGCCAGCAGTGCCTGCCTCTGTCCATAGATGTCAGGCAGCCCCAAACCATTGTGGCAGCAGTGGACGAGGCGCTGAAAGAGTTCAAGCGGATTGACATCCTCATTAACGGTGAGCTGCTGGAGTGGGCAGGGGGAAGACTGGGTATGGACTCACTGCTAGGAAGGGCATTTTCCTGCACAGAAGTTGTGTTTGCCTAATGTCTGGCATATGCTGCTTTGGCCTGGGAGCATCTGGGCAGCCCCGGAGAGCACAAAGGGGATGGCCTCAGAGGAAGCAAAGATCTGCTCAGGCCAGCCCTCAGGAGTCCCAGACTTCGCAGGTGACAGAGAAAGTCTGGAGGAAGGAAGGTTCTCCCTTGGTTGAGGAGGATCAAGTTAGAGATCAGTTAAATAAACTGGATACCTACAAGTCCATGGGTCCTGTTGGGGTGCATCCATACGGGCTGAGGGAGCTGCCAGAAGTCATTGCTGGGCTGCTCTCCATCATCTTGGAAAGGTCCTGGAGAACAGGCAAGGTTCCTGAGGATGGGAGGAAAGCCAGTGCCACTCCACTCTTCAAAAAAGGCAAGAAGGAGGATCCAGGAAACTACAGGCCAGTCAGCCTCACCTCCGTCTCTGGAAAAATGATGGAACAATTTGTTCTGGGCATCATCTCCAAGCATCTGGAGGAAAAGAGGTTTATCAGAAGTAGTCAGCATGGATTCACCAAGGGGAGGTCATGTCTGACTAATCTGATAGCCTTCTACGATGGCACAGCTGGGTGGAGAGATGAGGGGAGGGCAGTGGATGTTGTCTACCTTGACTTCAGCAAGGCTTTCGACACCCTCTCCCGCAGCATCCTCGTAGGCAAGCTTAGGAAGTGTGGGTTGGATGAAAGGACAGTGGGGTGGATCAAAAACTGGCTGGCAGGCAGAGCTCAGAGGGGTGTGATCAGCGGCAGACAGTCCAGTTGGAGGCCTGGAACTAGTGGTGTTCCCCGGGGATCAGTGCTGGGTCCAGTCCTGTTCAATGGATTCATCAACGACCTGGATGAGGGGACACAGTGTACCTTCATCAAGTTTGCTGGTGACACCAAACTGGGAGGGGTGGCTGACGCAGCGGAAGGCCGAGCTGCCATTTAGCATGACGTGGACAGGCTGGAGAGCTGGGCAGAGAGAAACCTAATGAAATTCAACAAGGCCAAGTGTAGGATCCTGCCCCTGGGGAAGAGTAACCCCACGCACCAGGACAGGTTGGGGGTGACCTCCTGGAAAGCAGCTCTGTGGAAAGGGACCTGGGAGTCCTGGTGGCCAACAGGATGCCCGTGAGCCAGCAATGTGCCCTTGTGGCCAAGAAGGCCAATGGCATCCTGGGGTGCATCAAGAGGAGTGTGGCCAGCAGGTGGAGGGGGGTCATCCTGCCCCTCTGCTCTGCCCTGGGGAGGGGCAACTGGAGTCCTGTGTCCAGTGCTGAGCTCCCCAGTTCAAGAAGGACAGGGAACTGCTGGAGAGGGGACAGCAAAGGGCTATGAAGATGATCAGGGGACTGGAACGTCTTTCTTATGAGGAAGAGCTGAGGGACTTGAGTCTCTTTAGTCTGGAGAAGAGCAAACTGAGGGGGATCTCATCAATGCTGATAAATACTTAAAGGGAGGGGGCCAGGAGGAGGGGGCCAGGCTTTTTTCAGTGGTGCCCAGTGACAGGACAAGAGGGAACAGGCACAAACTTGAACACAGGAAGTTCCATGTGAACATGAGGAGGAACTTCTGCCCTTTGAGGGTGGCAGAGCACTGGCACAGGCTGCCCAGAGAGGTCGTGGAGTCTCCAACTCCGGAGACATTCCCAACCCGCCTTCACGCCATCCTGTGCAATCTGCTGTAGGTGGACCTGCTTGGGCAGGGGGGTTGGACCAGATGATCTCCAGAGGGCCCCGCCAACCCCGGGGATTCTGTGTGACTCTGTGATCTGTTTTTTTACGTGTGGCCACCTGCTCATCGCTGGGCTCGCTGCGTAGCACCCTCCTGCCCTCAGGCTGGCTGTGCTGCTGGGCACCCAGAGCCACAGGCTGTTTATCCCTTTATCAGGGTTGTTTCTGGGTACTCTCCAGTCTACCGAGACAGTATCACTCACCATCGCTCTCACAAAAATGTTCTGAACCTGCCTGATCTTTCTTGGCCCCATCCTGACTGTCCACTTGTTCTTCAGGTGCTGCAGGAAACTTTCTGTGCCCAGCCGGCGCCCTATCCTTCAACGCCTTCAAGACGGTGATAGATATCGACACCATTGGTACCTTCAACACCTCCAAAGTCCTCTTTGAGAAATATTTCTGGGTGAGTGGAACTGGTCCCAGAGGACTTGCTGGGAAGTCTCCTGGTAGGCAGGGGGTTAGCGTCAAACAAACCAGACTTTGCTCCGTGAGAAGTTCAGGGGAGCGTAGAGGGCAGAAGGGATGCACAGCACCCGTGTGCCCAGGGCTGTGCTGCCGGGCCTCTGCCACCCACCCACCCTGCTCAGATCCAGCCTGTTCCCTTCCAGGAATGGCAGTCCCTGTGCAGGAACCCGGAATCCTGCCTGTCCCTAGCCCTGGGGCTTTGACTGTTGCGGCACCTTTCTATGCTCTGCCACCCGCTGGGGAAGGAGCTGTGATTTGCTGCTCCTTTTCCTTCTGTTTTCCCTTGGCCTTTGCTTGTCCCCTGCATTCCCGCCTCTCTGGAAGCGCCCTGCTGGCTGCCTGGGCTCAGTGAAGCCGGGTGGGCAATGCAGCCTTGGTGCCGGCTTGGCAACACAGAGGTGGCAGCGCCCACGAGTGACTGTCCCTCCGAGCCCAGCTTTCTTGTCCCACCACTCTCTTGTGTGACTCCTTGTGCTGCTCCCTGCCTAACGCCACCTCTCCTTTCCTTCCCCAGGACCATGGTGGGGTCATCGTTAACATCACGGCAACCCTGAGCTACCGAGGGCAGGCCCTCCAGGTGCATGCTGGTACTGCTAAGGCTGCCATAGGTACCTAAACGCTCCTCGCTGGGGCTCTGCGAGCTGTGTGGGGCCAGTAAGGAAGCCGGTTCTTCCCAAATATTGGGATGGGTCATGGGAGAGGTGAATATGAATCAGTGTGGTTACCACGTGCCTGAGTTTGGGATGAGGCTCTTCTCTCCCCCAGGGCCCTTTGCTCTTGGCCAGAGTCTCCTGTGGCTTTTTGCACCCCCTGCCGCCCCCAATTACTGGAATTGCTCTGCTCTCCATTTCTTATGCCCGTTGTAATCCCTTCCCAGATGCCATGACCCGTCACCTTGCTGTAGAGTGGGGACCCAACAACATCCGAGTGAACAGCTTGGCACCAGGCCCTATTACGGGCACTGAGGGCTACCGGCGGCTGGGTGAGGCAACCTGGGGCTCCTGCCTTTGGCTGTGGCTTGCTGGGAGGGGGCTGTGATGGACCACCAGTGCTGTGCAGCTCGTGGGGCCTGTGATGCGGTCGGGGGCCGTTGCTGCTGGGCACGACTGTCCCGTGACTCAGCTGGCACGTCTCTTCGGGGGAGCAGCCCTTCCCGCATCCTCGGTACCTCTCGGGGCACCGAGTTTTTTCTGTCCAGGGGCTGCTTTTTGTGCTCTCTGACGCCATGATGTAATGTGCTCCCCGAAAGCTCCGCCTGGCCGGTTGCCTTGGCTGATGGTGTAGCTCTTGCAGCCTGTCAGCGGACCGCCGGTTCCGCCCTGGAGGCCGGGAAAGCTCTCCGAGGTCCGGTCTTGAACTCCCTGTTGCAATACAAATCCCACCCCTGGGCTTGACCTCCCCTCGTTTAACTCTCTTCTCAGGCCTTTGCCTCTTAGCTGTCCCCAGGGCTGTCCCGGGATGTCATCCAGGTTCCCTGGGGCTCTGGACAAGCACAGTGCTGCTGCGTGTGGTGGGCAGGTGGTCCCATGGTCCTCACTGACACTTTCTTCTACCGCTCAGGCGGGGGATTTGCCGAGGAAGCGGGCCAGTTCGACATGATCCCCCTCCAGCGCGCAGGAAACAAGACGGAGATCGCCCACAGCACGTTGTACCTGGCGAGCTGCCTTTCCTCCTACGTGACGGGCACCACCCTGGTCGTGGATGGCGGGAGCTGGCTGACCTCTGCCAACAACTTCCCCGCCTTGCTGGGTATTGCTTCATCCTCTGCTAAACTCTAGGTGACGTGCATTTCCCCCTCTGTGAGATTAGAGCAGGGCTTGTGTCAGAAACTCCGTTGCCCCGTGGTCTGGGGGCATGGCTGCCATACAAACGGGTTTGGCGTTGCCTCCTTCAAGTGCCTTGGTCGTTTCATACCGGTACCAGGCTCTGCCCCTCCTGAGGCAGCTGTGTGGCACGTCCTGTGTTGGGGAAGAGGGGACAGACACTGGGTGTCCGGGTCTCTGGGTGAAGACAACCGGCCTGAATCTCGACTTGGCAGTTTTGTCAAGCTGCCTTCTGCTTTTGGGAAGGTGGAGCAGGGTCAGCCCCCCCTCACGCTGTCGTCAGAGCAGGCACCCAACAACACGGGGAGCATGTCTGAGTCCTTGCGGACAGTCCTAGGAATGATTTGGGAAGGGCAGGAGAACTGGCTGGGTTTTTCCTCTGAGCCTGCAGTTGACGTGGTATCTCTTGTCGTTCCTGCTGGAAGACGCTTGTCTGGACGCCTCCGAGCGTCCCCTGAAGCGACGTGATGTCCCTTTTCTGTGCCCTGCCAGCAGGATTGGGCACAGAGAGTCCTGACAGCCTCTGCCTCCCCTTTCTTCATTGCGTGATTTGCTGCAGCGTGTCTTGCGTTGTGGTTCAGCTGCGCGCAGGACTCGTGTTGGCTGTGTGCATCCGCGGAGGTGGGAAGGGAGCTGGCTCCTGGTCACCGGGACCTGGCACTTTCTGGGAGAGGGGTCTCCTTTCTTCCCCTCTCCCCCCGCTGGTGTCCTGCCTGGTGGCCTCCGTGAGCAGGACTGTGTACCCACCTCCCTGCTGTCTTGCAGATTTCTGGGCTGCAGGAGCAAACAAAAATCCATGATGGACAGGCTGGGATTGGGCGATGGACAGAAACGTGACCGACCACTGCTGAGCTGGGACATCTCAGGGGGACATCTCCCGGAGTCGGAGCCGATAGCTGCCGCCTCTCATCAGCGACCGGTGGTGGCGGTGGGGACGCTGCCGATCCTGCTTCCGCCCTGGGGGAGGGAGCACTGGGGGTGCTGGGTGGGGAGCACCCCCATTCTGCACTGCTACTTCCTTCTGAGCTGACACTGCTGAGAGCGCGTCTGTGTCTCCCTCCGAGTTGCTCTCCTGGCCTTTTCTGAGTCCCAGGCAGCACCGCCCATGGATATCCATCCTCTTCCTCCCCTCTTCCGCCATCTCAGCCTGAGAGCTGCCCGAGACCCCCAGCAACAGCTCCTTTTTTGGGAGGGGGGAGTAGTTCAGCCTGGGTTGAAATTGGCCTTCATGCTGGGGGCAGCTCTTGGGGCGACAGGGGAAAACAAGGACCAAGCTGGCCCCTGGCAGGGGGAAATGGCCCCATCCCCTCCGGAGGGGGCTCCTGGATGGAGCAGCAGCCCCCTGAGCAGATCCAGCCGGGATGTCCCTGTCCCAGCAGCAGAGGTGGTGCCAGGTCGAAGCCCACCAGAGCTGGCTCTGTACCACTGTGGACTGTAGCGCTGGATCTGTTGGGAGCCTGAGATGTCCGCTTGTCTGTCAGCCCCCCCGTCTGTCTGTCACGCCAGTCTCACGCTGTCTCCTTTCTCCATGCAGACACTACAGCTGAGGGTAAATCAAGGATTAGCTGGAATTCAGTCCTTTTCCGAGCAGGGCGCTGGGCTGCCGAGGCCGCACCGGGTCTGCACCAGGCTGCCGCTGCCGAACACTGCCAGCGCCTCAGGGGACGCGTACCGTTCGCGTGCAGCCGCCTCCTGCTGCTGACGGCAATTTTTAAGCTTATCCTGAATTCCGCAAAGCTTGTTTTCCTACTTGATTGCATTTCCTACTTGATTGTAGACTTGCCAGGTTTTGCTTCTTCCTCCAGGCCACGAATAAAGAACATCCCCCCTGAGCTGCAGCTCTTCTCGTCTGTTTGCCTGCGCGGCAGCTGCGTCCTGCAGCCTCTGGCTGCTGGGAGCTCGGGAAGGTTTGCTTGTGCTCCTTGTCTTCTTGTGAGGGTGGAAAACCACTGTTCCCACTAGCAGAGCCTTGTGTGGCCCCGGTTCTTGGTGGCAGTTGGGCCCTGGCGCCCTCAACCCACGGCGCTTGGGGACCTGCCGCCTTCTCAGCCCCAGCTGGCTCTGGGGACGTGGTCCCAGTGGATGTGTGGTCCCTCTGCAGCGCTGATGGGGAGGAGCTGAGGGACTCAGGAAGTGCCGACCCTTTCAGAGGGAATGTGGTGCTCAGACTGGGATCCTGGGCGGTGCCCTTTGCCTGGGGCTCTCCTGGGATTTGCATCCAGCCACAATATCCTTTTTCCCTGGTAACAGGACAAGTGTTTTTCTCCTGGAGAAGGTGTTTGTTGGTCCCAGCTGCAGCTTTCTGCTCTCTGACCTCCATCCCTCATTTGCGTCTTGTTTAACCCCGACCAAGCCAGTTGGGGACTGTCTGTCTGTCTGTCCGTCCTGGCGTATAATAACAGACATGGTTCCTCCTCCTGGAGGCTCAGCTGTAGCCAAGCCCCTGGCAGCCCCTTGGTGAGCGCGTGGGAGGACACAGAGATGCTTCGCGGGCTCCAGCGGGGAGTCTGTGCTGTGACGTGCCACCCCCGAGCTGGGGTGATGTTCCCACCCTTCCTGCAGTGACCAGAGCTGCACAAAGGGACGGTGCCGCAGGAGAGGCGGTCCAAGCCCAGGCTGCACCGCGCTGCTCTGGGCTCGGTGCTGAGCTGGGCTCCTGGTCCAGCTGGTGTGGGGGCCACCCCCTCCAGTGAGGATGGAGCCAGTTGCATTTCCTGCTGGTGCGTGGAATCCTCCGTGGTGGCCACAGCCTGAGCCGTGGGGTGACGGAAGCAGGGAGAAGCTCCTGTCCAAGGGCTAGGGGCTCTCCTGGCCCCGTGGCCACCAAAGGCAGCAGCCTGGCCGTGCGCCTCCGACTCCAGGGGAAGGAAGAAGCCGTGAGCCCTGGCCTTGACCTTGTGGAGCTGCAGGAGCCCATGGAGGGGCGCAGAGCCCCTCCGGAGGATTGTCCCTCTGGCTCTGCCGGTGCGTTCTTCCCGCTGCCTGGCCCCGGGTGGCCACGAGGGCAGGCAGGAAACCCAGTCGCTTGAGCTGTCTGGAAACTGCGGGAATTATAATGCCAAGGGGAATTTTGCAGGGGATGGTTTAGGCAGACGTTGCCCGGGGAGTGCAGCCGGAGCAGCCGTGAGCTTTCCTTCTGTGAGAGCGACAAACGAGCCCATTCCCGTCCCTGTGAGCTTTGGGAATGGCTACGATGAGAGACAGGATTGGGAGCGGAGGTTTCGATCCTTCCCAGCCCCAGCCTGATCAGACAGGAGGGTGTTTTTTTCCTCCCTCCCATCCAGGGATGCTGCTGAACTCCGGCTTTTGTGGCTGAATACAGCAGCATTCCTCGGCTTTGGGAATTGTGCCCCAACCAGGCTTGTGGGATGTCACTGCCTGGGCAGCCTGGTGACCAGGGACCCTGAGCAGGGTCGCCGCGCCTGGGGACGCTCTTGTTCATCAAGGTTGCTGCTAATTAGACCCAGGGGTTGTAATTCCGTCTGCTCGACCGGTGCGTTAGCAGGGTCACCCCAGTGTGTCCCATGGGGCGGATGGTCCGGGCAGCAGGGAGTCCAGCAGAGAACACCGAGACAGCTGCCGGGACCAGACGTTCTGGGCACCCCGGGAACCCCCCGGCACCCCTGGGCGGGAGACGAAGGTGCAAACGCCGATGGAGCCACGCCGGTGCGCGCAGGAACGTATAGAAATTGCCGGTGTGCCGAGTCCGCAGGCTGCAAATCCCTCAACTTGCTAATTAATTAGTTAAAAGGTCAACAATCAGCCGGTGGCTGGTGGAGGCAGCCCTGGGCAGAGCAGGGGGGGGGGCTTGGGGGCGTGTGTGCGCACCGCGGACCCTCGCCGGTGGCCAGGAATCCTTCCCGGCACCGTGTCCGCGCGACACGCAGGGCCGAGGCCGGGCACCGGCGGCGTTCGGTGATGCCGATCGCCCATAACCGGCTGGAAACGTCAACAACCGGGTTGCGGAAATCGGTGGGTTCGTGCCCGTTACCGGCGGCCCCAAGGGGGAGCGGGGCGGGGCGGGGCCGGG
>VZSF01005772.1:24497-73422 GCA_013398295.1 Chionis minor
GTTGGGACTAGATGGTCTTTAAGGTCCCTTCCAACCCAAACCATTTAATGACTTTGAGCATCCGTCCCTCGGTGGCATTGTGGGGGCAGGCTGGCAGCGTGGATGGTGTGGCAGAGGTGCAGTGGTTGAAGGAGGGGTGCTGGTGGGAGAGCTAGGGCTGAAAGCGCAGAGGCATGTCCCCTCTGAAGGGTGGGTGACTTGGCTGCCACCCTGGCAGAGACCTGCAAAGCCCCGGTGGAGCGTGGGGAGCAAAATCCAGCGCTCTTGGTGCTCGTCTCCTTGGAGGAGCTGAGGGGTGCTGGGCACGTTGAGACAGCCGGGCACACAGTGGCTGCTGGAGAAGCATTAACATTGTCCTGGGTGTTTTGTTGTTATTGTGGTGAGGCTTGTAAGCCCAGCGCTCATAATCCCACCTTGATGTCCTGGGCTTCCCAAGCAATGCGTCTGAGCCTTTTTGCTCTTCTTCTGAGAATCTACCTATAAACCATTCCGGGCTTTCCCTCCCTCTCCCTGTCCCCTCCGGCACGTCTGCTTTGTGTACTTGCCTTTGCACAAACAGCCCTTTCTGAAGGCTGTACCAAAGGGTTGCCAAAAGGAGGGAAATCATTTTGAAGTGGTTCTAAAAAAGAAATGAGCCTTTATGCTTTGCTGGTCTCTGAATCACGCTTGTTTGTATTGCGATAAAGTTAGTTTTGACAGTGTGGCAGGCTTGATCTGGCTGGGGAAGGCGAGGTGGTTCTCTCACGCTCGGATATTTCACGTTTAACTGCCTGGTGAGGGACAGGCTCGTGTCCTGCACTTCCTTGGGATTCACCTCTGCAGTCCAAGGGGCTTCTTGTGCTCACCGAATTCCCAGGGTTCGCAAGTTGAGGAGTTCAACGTGCTGCCCCCTGCTTTCATGGTTTGCTTGTTTGTGCATTGGCAGTAATAGGTGTCTCCCGTTTCTAGTTGTTATGATCTTGTTTTAGAGATTGGAGCGTGTATTTTGGAGAGAGTGAGTTAGTAAAAGCGAGTCCTGAGCTAGTGAGTGGGTTTATTCCGGGGCATGCTGTGGGGTTTTTGTGCTGCTTTCTAACCCGGTTGGGAGGAAATAGAAGGAAAAGCTGCAGTCCTGGATTTAGCAGCCCAGACAGTCTGTTCTGTCAAACCACCCCATCACAGAAATACCTGGGTTTGTTGCAGGGGACTTTACATGAAGCTAGACCAGGCGTGGTAAAATACTCAGCATCTTAAAATGCCTTGTCTTCAATCTAAGACCTCCTGGCGCCTTCTGTTAGGTTGCTTTTTGTCTGTTCAGATCGGCTCCCAAATCCTGCGTAGGATTTCTGCCCCAGTTCTGCGCTCCGGCAGGATGCAGCCGTCCTGCCTCGAGCCCGGGATGACTTCGGTTGTGGCGCTTGGCTCTTCCCCCAAGGGTGGCTCCAGCCTACATTAATGCATGTGTTTTATGTAAGAAGTAACCTAGCACTAAATCTTTTTTTTTTTTTTTAATTTGATCCAGTCTCCTGCCTCTGAGCTGTGCGTTTGGAAGGGTGAGAACAGGTTTCCCATGTCATTAAGGCAACAAAAGCTAGAAACAAAGGCTTCGATGCTTTGGAGGGTGGAGGAAGAAAACTTTTCAAGTTTCGTTAAACAAATGAACATGTTTGTAGTAGGGCGTCGCTGCTGAAGCCTTTGGTAGCGACAGGAAATGTGGAACACTTGAGACAAATGCAATTAATTTGGATAAAACCATTGCAGTGGAACCTAGGTTCCTGTTAGTGTTTCCAAACCATCCTTGAAGTTGTTTCTTTTAAATAGGTTTTTATGCTTCAGTGGCAACAATCGGTGGACAGTTTGAAAATAGTCATATTTGACATTTGAGCACATGCTTAAATATGACAAAGCGAGGCTCCTGAAGCTGTGCTGAGCATTGAGGTATTACGGCTGCCACCAGATAAGCCTTGGAGCCAGTAGGGTTGGTCCACAAAAGTCCTGTACTCATGCCTGTTATGTAGTACAGACCAGAGGGACTTCTACCGGCAGGTAAAAACCCCAAAACTGCTGAATGTGAGTGATCTGGGCTGGCAAAGAGATCCTGCAGTTCGGCTCCGTGCCGTGTGCCAAGGGTCTGGCTGGATGCGCTGATTTGGTCTGGTTCCTCACGAGGGTGGTGAGCAGGAATGATCTGGGTCCTCAGGCTTTTCTGGCTCCTTAAAACAAACTCTGGCTTCTCTTTCTTCTTCCTGTTGAATTTTGAGCAGTGGAAGGAAAGTCCGTTTCCTTTGCATGCTCCCGATGCGTGTGGCACTCGGTGGCTTGGGCTTGGGCCGGAGACTTGCTCCTTGCATCAGCTTTGGGTTCCTTCTTGATTCAGGGTTGGCTCGGAGGCTTCTTCCTTCCCTTTCCAAAGAGGCAAAGTAGTAGTTTGCTGGGGATGGAATTCCCTCCTGTTCTTTATGCATTCTCACGCCTCTCTCCTCTGGGTATTTCCGGCGCCTTCGGAAGGAGCCCGCTGACCCCGGGAGAGGCTGGCAAGCAGCGTCGTGTCCCGCCGTTCAGGGCCAAAGTCGGCTGGGTGCAACACCAGGGTAGAAACTGCCCCAAAGGAGGTGACACGCACCGATGGCATGCCGAGCAGCTTTTGTTGTGGATAAGTAGGAGGAAGGAAGATTTGTTAGGCAAGTGGAGGTGTTGAATGGTGAGGATATCCTCATCTGGGGCAGGTCGGGAAGGAGGGGAGTTTGTTCACCTCGGGGAAACTTGCACAGTTTCTTTCAAGGAAGCAGCTGAGCTGCCGGGGCTTCTCTCCCTTAGTTTGTGCGCGATCCCTCTCCCATTCCAGTTCTTTAAATACTTGCAGGCTGATGGAGAACCACGGGAGGCTTATTCCCTTTTTGCCTTGCATAGTAGCCTTGATTATTTCTTCTGTAGCAGGAGGAGATGAGAATAAACCAGGCTGAACCTTTCTTTTTCTCCTCCTCAGAAAGATCTCTGGGTGTCGGGTACCAGACTGATAGCGGAGGGCCCTGCGGTGTTTGAATCCCCCTGGGACTGGAGTGAGAGCAAGGAGAGCTGAACTGATGTGGGCGCCAGGTTAGGGGTGGACGTTGCAGGAAGCATCTTCGCCTTTAAAGAGAGACTCCACCAGACCCAACCTGCCTCCTGGTCTCCTCCTGAAGCTTCCCAACAGGCTCGGAGCACAGCACGTGTGTGGCAGCCCTGGATGAGTGCTGCCACTTGTGAAATAAATAATGCAGCTCTTGCACTGCTTGCTCTGCTCGCAATTGACCACTGCTTCTCCCTGTAATGAGATCTGCCCCCTTGAGGGTATTTGAAAGGTTAGTTAATTAGGTGTAATTGCGGCAGAATAGAAACCTGCTTGGGGGTTCTGCCTGCTTTCTGTAGTGCCAGATCCTTCAACAAAGGAGAGTTCTTGCTGGAGCCAGCGTAATCCTGAATTACCAGCCTTCCACTCAGCCTGCTTGTTTATGCTGATGCGGCCACTGGGAAGGGTATTCCTGGCTTTGGGATGGGTGCGACTGTGGTCCAAGTCACAGCAACCGTCTGGGAAATAAGTGGCGTGAAGCAACATTAAGTTATGCTCGCGTTGTCGGCATGTTAATGCTCTCTCAGCACCCAGCACGGGTGCGGGGGGGATGGATGTGGTCTTAGCCCAGACAAATGCTGCATTAACAGGGATCAATTCATTTCAGCTGATTACGTTGCAACCCATTGATTTAGTGACTGCACAGTCTAAAGAGACCGGCCGTATCGGCACAGCTATGTCTTTGGCAAGTTGCACAGCTGCTCCGGTATTCGGCTGCATATTTGCACATTTCCCAAAGATTAAAAAATATAACTGCTTTGACTGCTTTGACTTCTGTAATTAGCATTTACGATTTTTTTTTTTTTTCCCTTGAAAGGATGGGTTTAGCCTTGAGAGGCAAAGTGGGTTTTTACAAACAAATGAGTACGTTGGCTCATGCCCTGTGGTTAAACGCAGGGAGTAGCGATGCCGCATCCACCTTTCCATAGCCATGAGAGATTTTTACATGGCGTGTGCTCGCTCTGTTAAATTCCTGTGTGCTGATTCCAGCCCATGATCCAGCTAAACGTGAAGAGGAGAGCACCTGGTGCCAGCCCTCTCCTGCACTTTGGAGTATTGCTAGCTAAAAATCCCTGCTCTTTGGCAGTTATGCCAACGTGGCGCTCGGCTTCCTCTCCACTTGAGTTCAGGGATTGTGTGACTTGGAATACTGGTTTTTTTTTCCCTCAAATCAGAGCAGATTTGGGCTTCTTGCAAACAGAAGAGGGTAGTTGGAATTACGTGAGAGGTGCCTGGATATTTGTGGCCGGTCTCAAGTCAAGCAGGTTTTGTGGGCCCCTGTACACGCAGCATCATTCTGGACTTGGTTATTCGATGTAAATGAGTTTCCCGTGTTTAAAGCTCCAAGGCCCACTGCGTTTTAGGTTGGTTTTGGTCCTCTGTTTTGCTTGAAACTCCCCAGTTTGTAAATTGGCAGAGAAAGTGTGCTGGCACGCGCTGGCTGGCCGGGCTCTGCTCCTGCTCTGCCATGTGTTGTCCCTTCTTGAGACCCTTCGT
This sequence comes from Chionis minor, assembly GCA_013398295.1. Taxonomy (NCBI): domain Eukaryota; kingdom Metazoa; phylum Chordata; class Aves; order Charadriiformes; family Chionidae; genus Chionis; species Chionis minor. Next base: position 29,083 of record VZSF01005772.1, read on the forward strand.
CCTGGCAGTACGGAGCGGGGAAGGGCAGCGCTGCTGGACGCAAGCAGGTCCTTGTAAACCAGACTCTGCTGCAGTGCGAGGGCTTCAGATGAAGTGGTTTGAGGAGCCTTTTTTAAGGCCAAACAGGAGATAAAGGCTGCCTTTGGGCATGTTTAACATAGCGTGGAGCCTTGCACCAAGCCGGGCAGAGATCCAAGCAGCAGGAGCGTGCGGGCGGCAAAGGGGAGCGCGGTCCAGCTGGAGGAGAAGAGATCGACGGGCCGATAGAAAGAGCTTTGGTGCTGGATTAAAAGTGGAAATTTTATTTTCTGTTTGTAATGCTTCAGGGTCTGTGTCCAAGCCGAACATCCAGAGGCGTGGGGAACGATATCCGCGTGTGTTGTGCTTGATCATGCGAAGCCGATTAAACAGCTACGTAGATGTTTTTGGAAATCTTTCCGGGCTGTTAACAGAGCTGGCGAAAGGCTGCAGTTACTCGCTCCCCCTTGTGCGTGCCCGGGGTCCTTGCCCACCGAAGGGCTGGCTGTTTTCCTTCCATCGGCTTTCCTCAAATACACCAGGTGGAAACTGGCCCTCTGGAAGCTGATGCTGAAGCTTCTCTAGCACGGACCCTGCTTCCCTGCCTGGTCCTGCCTTGCCCTGTGTTTACATTTGACCACAAAGGTTCCCGTTTCTTCCGGAGGGGAAGAGACAAGGGTAAGGCCCTCAAACCCATTAGTCTCCTGTAATATTCCATTGAGGGGGGAAAAATTTCCTGTTGATAAATAACTTGGGAAGAGGTGATGGTAAGAAGTGGCTGGTGTGGGTATGCAGGAGGGGGCTGTGTAGGTGTCAGGGGACCAAGGTCTCCCAGTTCCTGTTTCATCTGCTCCTCTTGAGCTGTGTAGTGGGATGGTCTTTCCCTGCCCTGATCCCTGCCTTGCAGCCTGCTGACATAGAGTCACAGAATGGTTTAGGTTGGAAGGGACCTTAAAGCCCATCCAGTGCCACCCCCTGCCCTGGGCAGGGACACCTCCCACCACACCAGGTTGCTCCAAACCCCATCCAACCTGGCCTTGAACCTCCAGGGATGGGGCAGCCACAGCTTCTCTGGGCAACCCTGGCCAGGGACTCACCACCATCAAAGGAACAATTTCTCCCTAATTTCTCATCTCAATCTCCCCTCTTCCAGTTTGAAGCCATCACCCCTCATCCTATGGCTCCACTCCCTGATCCAGAGTCCCTCCCCAGCTTTCCTGGAGCCCCTTTCAGACACTGGCAGGGGCTGGAAGGTCTCCCCGGAGGCTTCTGTTCTCCAGGCTGAACCCCCGCAGCTCTCCCAGCCTGTCCTCCCAGCAGAGGGGCTCCAGCCCTCCCAGCATCTCCGGGGCCTCCTCTGGCCCCGCTCCAGCAGCTCCGTGTCCTCCTTGTGCTGGGACCCCCGGAGCTGGACCCAGTATTCCAGGTGGGGTCTCCCCCAAGTGGAGCAGAGGGGCAGAATCCCCCCCCCGGCCCTGCTGCCCCCGCTGTGGGGATGCAGCCCAGGGGGCGGGGGGGCTCTGGGTTGCTCACATTGAGCTTCTCATCCACCAACACCCCCAAGTTCTTCTCCTGGGGGCTGCTCCCTATCCATCCTCCACCCATGGTGGGATTTGTGCTTGGGCATCTGCACGTCCATGTCGAGGGGGCTGGTGGGCACAGCCCGGTTTGCCGAGCCTGGCAGTGGGAGGCAGCGGGGCCGGTAACCGGAGCCGGTTAGGAAGTATATGTGCGGCCACGTATTTTCTCTGCCCACCTCAACCTCGTTGCTGGAATGCCTGCCCGAGGCGGGAGTACCCAACCCGCCCTCGCGCTGAGCAGTTGCTTTGAAAGCTCCAGTCTGAGTGCCACGAGTCTCACTTTTTAGACTAAACCTTTGCTGCGCTGTAGAAATAATTTTTTTTAATAAGTGAAATGAAAGTGTGTTTTAAGCTGCCCACAGGCAGCTGCTGCCATCAGGCCAAAGTATGGCAACAAGTTCCCTGACATTCTGCTGGTGGTTGTGTTAACGGTTTCATCTGATGTTTTGGGCTAAAATCAAGGCCCAACCAGCAATAAGCGTGCCGTGTCACCCAGTCAGAATCTGGACTGGGTTTACTGGTTTTGTGGACTCTTCTCCTGCATGGGATGGTCTGTTCCTGTTGATTGCTCAAGTGGCTAAAATATGCTGAGCCAGGTGCCCAGTGCAACCACGCTCTTGGTAAGTCTCTGGCATGTTGTTCCTTATCTCGACAGGTTTCTTAGTATCTTTTTAACAGCTTTCTAGGTTCTTTTTGTACATAATCCATGTGGTTGGTCCCTTTGGGGGGGCTGAGAGTAGAAGTCATCTGTTAGGCAGACCGGATCTTCACCCTCGCTCAGTTTCCCATGACTTACCTTGGCGCTCGTCCTGTTACTCGGAAGACTGAGACCATGCGCCAAATCCTTTCCAAGGAAAGAAGGGAGCAACTTCAAGGCAAAAGCATCTGTCTTTGCTTATCGCAGCATGTGTGAGGCTGCAGGTGCACAAGTTCTTGGTGGGAGCTGCAGGCTGCTTGCTGGCCTGCCTCGAGTTGTTGGGGATGTTGTATCGTGAATCTGTCAGCGTTGATTCCTCCTCTCTGTCTCCTTTGGATTTGCTTCCAGAGTCTGCGTAAAAGCAGTACTGAAATGCTGCCTTGTTACTGTCATCAAATAACTGGCTCCAGGGACACCTTAGACCCCTTTCCAGTCCCTAAAGGGGCTCCAGGAAAGCTGGGGAGGGACTCTGGATCAGGGAGTGGAGCCATAGGATGAGAGGAAATGGTTTTATACTGGCAGAGGGGAGATTGAGATGGGATATTGGGCAGAAATTGCTGGCTGTGAGGGTGGTGAGCCCCTGGCCGGGGTTGCCCAGAGAAGCTGTGGCTGCCCCATGCCTGGAGGTTCAAGGCCAGGTTGGACGGGGCTTGGAGCAAGCTGGTGTGGTGGGAGGTGTCCCTGCCCAGGGCAGGGGGTGGGAACCAGATGGTCTTTAAGTTCCTTTCCAACCCAAACCATTTTATGATTAGATGGTGTGGAGGACAAGACGTGGCCCTAGTTGGGGCAAGGCTGGAAGCATCATCCCTGTGAGATACCATACGACTACGGGAGCTGAGCTCTACCAGCTCTTCCTTTTGGGGTGCCTGACTGTTCTGGCCACTGGAAAACTCCCACCCTCGTTTCACCCCTTAGAAGATTTTCTTTTTGGAATCTGATTAGGCCCCAGTCTTGGCTGGGATATGAAGGAAAACTGGCAGGCTTGGGGCTTACAAGCAGGGTGTTTGTTGGCTGGCCAGCGCAGCCCTCCCTTCCTTCGCAGATCAACGGTTCAAACAAGCACAGTGGATATGTTGTTCTGCTGAATCCATCTGCTACGTGGTGGAGACACGGAGCATCCATAAAGTAAAGAGAAAAGGCCTGGACCTTCCTCTTCCTTTTCCTCCAGCCTGCTTAACAGGGGCACTCACAGCTGGGGAATTCCTCACCTCCCTGGGAACCTTTCATTGTGTGCCTGCCAAGCCTTTGTGTTAATTTGGATTTGGAGTCGTCACCGTTGGCTTAGCTGAGGCTCGAAATCACTTAACTGCTTTCTCTGCGTCGAAGCAAGGAAGCTCTTTTTGTGCTCTGCGTCGTGGGGAAGCTGCTCGCCGCCGGTGGAGCAGTACGGCAGGGAGCTGGCACACGTGCTCGGAGGGGGCTGTTGGAGATGGGTGGTGGACGGCAGGGACTCTTGTTGGTTTTGGAAGGCGAAACGCCCTGTCCGCATGCGGAGCTCTTTAATGCAGAAGCCGACATGGTAGTGGGGTGGGCGCAATGAGTTCTTGCGCTGTTGTCGAGATGCCAGATGCCCTCCCTCCTCCTCCCTAATCTGCTTCCCTCTCTGTGGCCCTTACCAGGAGAAATCCCTTACGGACTGGTGCCAGGAGCTTGTTCCAGCTTCCATCCAGCTCTTTGGCAGCTCTCAGCACCGGTTCTGCAGGCAGGCTTGTGTCTGGGCTCAGCTTAAGGTAGATTGACTTGCAGTAGTTTAAACCGCTCGCTTTCCACCGGGATTTATATCAGCTATTTAAACCACGTTATCCTCTTTGACTCTTTAATACTCTGTATTTCTAGCTGCTGGCTCGTCTTTGAGAACAGTTTATAACCAGCTGCAAACAAGCACATTAAGCAAAACCTTTATTTTGAATATTTCTTGCCGGCCAAAAGCAGGTACCTCCCTGTGACTGTGGTTTATATCTGCCTGCGTTCAGCTGAACGTTGGCGTTTGGGTAGAGTGTTAACTTTTGCTTTTGCGCTAATAGGAGCGCGGTGTTATTACTCCACTCTTGCAGATTAGCCTTCAGCTCAAAGCAACAAATCTGTGACTTCAGAACTGCCAAGATTCGCTAATCTAAAACTGTTTGAGCTGTAATTCTTGGATTGGGTGGTATGTTGTGGGTTTTTCTTTTTTTCCCCCATCTGTCCTAATAAGGAAAGGGTTTTAGCCTAGCCATCGAAACGGAGAAAACTGGCCGTTGCAACCCAGGAGCGAAATGCTGGAGCTGCCGCTGGCTGTTCCCGATGTTTTTGCACGGACCAGGGGATGAGCTTCAGGAGCTTGCGGCCCCGGAGGGTGGTGAAAGCAGGTTCAGATGCTCGTGGGCACTAAAGGGCCCTGGGCAGGGATGTTCCCCCCGGCGTCTCTGGCTCCCTCACTGTGGCTACTGGGAGATGCTGGATGCTGACCCGCAGGACACAGCTTCTGCGCTCCCTGGGCAGCTTCTCCCAGGGCCTGGGGAGACCAGGCAGGCACTGCTGATCTCCTCATCTTCTGTGTGTTGTGAGCTCTTCTGAGTGCCAGGGGCCGCTTGCCCTCCGTCTGGCGGTGCTGGCCCAGTCGGTTATTTAAGGATCAGAGTTCTTTTTAAGCCCAGACAGCAAATACAGGCAGGTTTGGATCAGCACAAACGCACTACCATGGGCTTGAGCTTCATCGGTTGCATGGCTTGTGTTTGTTTGCATCTGTAACGTCAGGGGTTGTGAAGTTTTAAGAAACTTTTCCACTCATTTCCCCCTGCTCACAGCTTAATTTAAAGACGCAGGTGGCTCTTTGGCATAAAAAAAATCCTTGCCCAGCTGCTCTGTCCCTTTTGCACAAGAGTGGTGCCACACTGGGGTTTTGGCGGGGGGGAAGAGGGGGCTTGAAGCTGCCTGCGGCGCTGGGAGCAGCCCTGCCTGCGTGTCCCGTTTGTCATCGTGTCTGGATCTTTGTGGAAACTGCACTTCAGAGCATGTCACGGTAATCACTGATCAAGTCTGATTAAATGTCACTTGCATTTCTGTTATCTATATACGCAGATAACAAATTAAGCTACAGCTTTTGAACTCAAAGAAGCTGCCAGATGCATTAACTGGAACCGCCACCTTCCTCAGAGTTGTTTTTATTAATCTAAAATACCTTTATTTAACATACAAGAAGCCTGACTCATCCAACTCGGTGCATGCCGTGTGAGTTCAGCCTTTTTGTTATCTGTCTACCAAAAAAAGTTCCCCAGAAATCCAGAGAAGATGCTTGTGTGGTCTTCTCCCTGCTCGCGGTGGGGTAAGCCGGCAGGCGGGCAGGCCTGTGCCGTGCTTGGGGGTTTCTCTTGTGGCAGCCCCGTAGAGGCACAGCCCAGCGCGGGGTTTTTTTTCAGTTTTCAGCCCTGTGGTTTCCTCCGTGCTGGCATCGTGCTCACTGCCGTGGCGGACAGCTGGGATGTTTGAAGCAGAGCCATCTCTGCGTCCCCGTCGTGGTCGAATACGTGGGTGAACAGCTCTGAGCATGTCACAGAGGAGATTTTTTTTCCCCCCCCCCCCTGTATAAACACAGACCTGGGTTTAAGAATAACAAAAAACAAGCAAACCAAGCCCCCTGCTGATGCGTAATGAGTCAGGCAGCTCTGAGCACCGAGGCTGGGCTCTGTCATCCTCCCTGCCCTTAGATGTTAAATTTCCTCTTCCAGGGGAGGTTTCCTTCCCTGGAAGGAGAGGTTTGGTGAGTCACCATCTCTTTTGTTTTTCCCCAAGAACAACCCAAAACTTGGAGATCGCCCCAGTGAGTCAAAAGGCAAAGGGTTGCGCTCATGGGAGCTGAACAAATCCAGCACTTGCAGACCACCTGAAGACTTCTCCTGTGCGTCGGCTCCGGAGGAGGAGGTCGATGTGTTTGGCAGGGTGGTGCGGGGCAGCCGTTGAGTATGGAGCTAATTGTGCAATTCCCTCCTGGGCTTGCTCCTGAGCTGAAGGACGTGGCTCTAAAATACGCAAAGGTGTCGTGATATCTCTTAAAATTCGGGTCTGCATTGGGTTTTTAAAGCAGTGAAAAACCCATCTGATTGTCTTAGCTTGAGAAGCATCAGTGGTGTAAAGGGTTTTCTGAAGGGGCAGGGTTCTGGCAGCCCGGAAGGAGGGAACCGAATGTGCTTTTTCAAAGGCTGTGTTTGGACCGTGAGGAATAACTTTGGTTTTGTCCTCAGACTGTAGCCCGTTCTGCTTGAAGTGCCCAGATCGTCCTCACCACGTCTCACAAGCGTCCCGTGTTCCACGCATGTGCCTGCTCCAGCACCCGCATCCTAATCCTCGCTAGCTGACGTGATTCCTTCCCCCTCGGGCATTGTCTAATTGTGAAAATGTTTCAATTATATACCCTAAATTTGTAACGTGGAGCGGTTCATTGTCACTGAATCCTGTTAATTGGGCCCTCCTACTGGGCAGCCTATTACTAAGTTTTCCCAATTAAGATAGGACCTCTTTAAAAAACAGAAAAATAAACAAATCCCAGGCAAAGAAGGACCGCATCACAAGAAATGCTGCCCTAACTTATGTTTCAAGACTAAGCAATAGTTTCAGCACCAGCCAAGTGCTAATTAACCCCTCTGTACTGATTACTTATGTTCCCTTTGAGGAGAACAGCCACAGCTTGGTGTCGGTCTAAGAAATTCACTGCTGTTAGCTCAAATCTTTTTCTTCTAAGGAGGAAAAATTTGTTGCGAGGTGTTTCTCCGATGGAAGATGCTGTGTCCCCCAAAAGGCTCTGTGGGTAATGCTGCTTTTGTGCTTGCAGGTAAAGGACCTCATGAAGTACCTCGATCCGAGCGGACTTGGCGTCATCAGCTTCGAAGATTTCCACCGGGGGATCAGAGCTATTAAAAATGGAGGTGAGTTTGCTCCTGGGCTGCGGGGGAGGATCGGGGACATGCCGAATTTTAAACGCTACTGGGGTCAGCCGAGCTGAGAAGTCGCTTGGTGAAAACAAGCTGGGTTTGGTTTTCTGAAAGGCGCTGCCCTGCATTGGGAGGAGGAGGAGGAGGGCGAGGGGAGAGGCCGGCTGCATTTCATTATGGTGCTGATAAAGGTGGTCCAGCAGCTGTGCTGGGGGATGCATGTTTTCCTGTTTTTCGGGAAAGTTCCTTCCCAGGCGTACGTTGGAAACGGAAAAACCATCGGGGGGGGAAAATCCCTTCTAGTTTGGTGTCTGCTCTCCCCTGTGGTTTTATGGGGGTTTGCCACTTGGAGCAACTCTGAGCTGGAGATGTCTGTCTGTCCATCTGTCTGCTGTAGACAGACAACATCTGTCCCAGCAGGGTCTCTGAGCCAGTGCCCAGCGTCTTCCAGATGCTGAGCACTGGTGCCTTTGCTTTCACTCCAGCTGTTGGGAGGATCAACATGCTCAGATGACTTCTAGCGAGAAGCACGTTGAACAAGAGCTTTGAGCTCACCGACCCGTAGGGAGTGTTTAAACAGGCCCCTGAATCCCTGTGTTGCTCTTGATGGGCTTGTTGCGAGCAACAGTGTGGGGAAACGTGAAGTATCTTCCTGGCATTCAGAAAAGAAAAGATGTTTTTTCAATTTGGGGTTCATCTCTAATAGGAGTGTTAGAGGGTCATTTTGAGGCAAGCGTGTTGTTAAGGGCAGGGTGTGGAAAAATTTTGAAAGCCTCCTGCTGAGCAGGTGTAATTTTAAATGTGCAAATGTGAATTATCGCCCTTCCCCGCTAATCGGTTCTGTTTACGGCGACGCTTGTCTCAAACTTCAGCGTTGCTTTCAGGCAGCGACGGGCGTGCGCCACGTTAGCCATGCACGCTGAGCACGCTTCTGCGTGCTGATACCAGCAAGGATGTGGAAAGACTGATTGATTAGTCCTATATAAACTATGTCGTTTCATGAGCAGAAAACCCTCAAGGCAGAAGTGACTTCTGTCTTTCTGTCAGTCGCCCATCCCTCCTTCTGCTCCCACCCCCTGGTTTACTTGCGCTCGGGACTGTAGCATTTTCTGCCAGCTCCGAAGTTTTGGGGGCTGGGGTAGCTTGAGGGTGCAGCTGATTCCCAGTTCTCCTGGGACGCAGGAACGCAGCATGCTATTAATTTGTAATAAATTGCTACCGGAGTAGAGCGTGTTTGTGAAAGCTCTGGCTTGTATTTCTCGTCAATAATTCATTGCTCTGGTATTGTGTTATATTAATTGAACGGAAGGAGCGGATCCAGACAGAGCTTTTAGGATCCCTATTTATTAAGCTTGAAAGGGATTGATATGTATTTATTACAGCAGTTAAGAAAGGCAGAGCTCTCTAATGCTGCGCAGCATTAAATGGCTATAAAGAAACCCAGGACAGGGTGCAGACAGAGTTTCTTTCGGTCTCGCCAGCCGAGCGGTTGCTCACGTTGAAGTGATGCTGAGGATTTGCGGCTGCTCTCGAGACAGTCAATATTGATCATCCCTTTGTAAAGAGAGAAGAGGTTACGCTTGCTGCTGGGTGTCCCTTTTAACAAGGTTTTGTTAATTAGCTTGGCCTATTTTTAGCCAAGGGTTGTTCTGTTGGTACTCTGGAGTTCTTTGGTCAGACCCTGAAGTGAGACCTGATGTAAGCTTGTACCTTGCAGTGTCTGTCTTAATGTAGGGAAGGGTTTATTCCTGAAGGTGCTCCACTCTTCTTTCCCTCTCTCCCTCTCTTGGGGACGGTCCGTAGGAGAACAGCTGTGACTTTACTCGGGCTCTCATGGTCCAGCCTGGCAAACTGGAGGTTGCAGTTGCAAAACTAGCAAAACTTGCATAGTCTGCTGTTTTCCTTACAGCCGCTTTCGTGTTCAGTTGGCCTCTACATCCAGGGAGGATACTAAACTCCTCGCTCAGTCCTATTCTTGTGCCAGCTGTTTGAGGTATGTTCTCACTGGCTGAGGAACACGCTGATCTGGGACTCCTTGAGCTTGCCTCTGCCTTCAGTGCGGAGCAAAGCAGCATTTAAGCACCGGCCCAGCAGTGAAAAGCCACAATGCCACCTCTCCGCTGCCGGGAATGGGGTCTGATCTCTCTGCTGCTGTAACCTTCCGTCTGGCCAGGTAACGCTGACGGTGGCAGGGAAAGAGCAAAGCGACTTGCGTGCTCTGGGAGCTGGGTTTGAGACTTTAATGAGAGTCTTGAAGCTGTCGTGGCTGCTTTACCTTCTACTCTTCCCAAAGAGAAGACTTAAGATGAAAATGTGGTCGTTGCGTGCTTGTGTGTGTGTGTGTATACATATACATATATATGCCTGCTGCATGTATATTTTATTGCCATTAGAGTGCTTTGGGTGGTGGAGTCTGGAGGGCTCCCTGTGCGGGAGGTGGTGAGCCCGTGGCTGCTGGGTGGACGGGCTCAGCTCCGAGCCTTTCGGCAGGAGCAGGCGGGACCGCAGGGGACTGCCCAGCCTCGGGCACGGCGGAGCAGGCTCAGAGACCCTGCTGGGACAGACTCGGCTCCTCACGCCCCGCTGTGTCCCAGCCCTTCTCGCTCGTGGGGTGGTTGTGGGTGCTGGGCTCTCCCTGTCCTCCCCCTGCTCCCCGGAGCGCCCGGTTTCCCGGCTTTTACGGTCTGTGTGAATGGTGCCTGGGCAACTGGCCAGTCCTGCAACAGGTGAAGAGCAAAGCAGAGGGGCGGACTGCGCAACAAACGTTGTTGGTGTGTCAGGGGTGATAAATAACTGCGAAAAGTGGGATTTTTTTAGGGCCTTGTATTGCAAAACTTGAGAAGCTGATAATGTAGTGGAGGCAGTAATAGTTTGCATTTGAACGATTTGAAGGAGGAGAGTATGTTATAGAGCATGCCTAAAGAAGCCAGGGGAATCCACAGCTGGGGGGGGAAACTTGGTGCACCTGGCTACCATCAGTGAGATCCAACAGGACATATTTCTAGTCATCCTGCAGGGAAAAAGAAGTGGGGAGCCAGCAGGACTGCTGCATTCCTTGTGCTTAGAAGCTCCAGCTCGTGAGGGATCTTCTCTGTAAGAAGCAGGTATGCGGGATTGTGCGTGAGCCACTTAGGAAACTCGGACCAGGAGGAAAATCTCCGTCTATTTGTGTGGAAAGGAGCTGAGCGTGGGATGGTGTCTCTAATTTGAAGCCAAGGCACCAGAGCGCAGCTCTAGTCTGCTGCGTGTTGGATGCAGGAGCTACCTGGAATTAGTTGGGAAAGCCGAAGTCTGGGTAGTATGGATGCAAACAGCTACATGGGTTGCACTCACAAGCAGATTCCTTTTTCAGCATATTTAAAAACTTTTTAAACTTCAGGCACTTGGTCTTCTGGAGGCCTCTCAGAACATCCAGGAGGGCATGTTTAATGTCTCCTCTTTGTGGCACACCAGTGCTCTTACTCAGACTCAAAAGCAGTAACGGACGAGGTGTGAAACCAGCCTCTGAACATTTGTAACATCTGAAATGGGCTCTGTGCAGGTACCCTCCTGCACTGCGGGTGGTGTTGGTTCAAATAACCCCTGTGTCAGGCGGGGAAGGTGCGTTCCTGGAGCTCACAGCCTCGTCCATCCTTTCTGCCTCGGCTTCTGGTCCCCGAACAAAGGCACCCCTGTGTGCTGAGAGCAGACAGTGCGTCCACTGAGAAATAGATGCGTTCAGGAGCTCAGAGGAGGGCCCAGGGATGGAAAAAGTCAAATCTTTATTTATTTTTATTTTTTTTCCCCTCCTTTTCAAATGCTTCAACTAAAAGCTCTTTGGATTTGGGAAGATGGAAAAATCCAGCTCCAGAGCTAACACCCAAACCTGGAAGCTATAAGCGAGTTGCTGTTTGCAGGGACGGCAGGCCGCTGGCGGGAGCGAGCGGGGACGGGATTTCGGGAGACCCCTGGCAGTGCTGGCTTTGGGAGAAGCGGGGTGGCCGGTTCAGGAGTCAGCTGCCTCCACGAGCTCGGTGGAGATACCCCGTGGGAGTGGAGTTTGAATAAGACCCATCCAGCGAGAGGAGCGCGCTCAGCTTACCGACGGCATTTGATGGGTTTCCAAAGGGAAAAGCACGGGGCTGGGGCGGGTGGAGGGCAGGGTGTTGAATAGCAAATAAAGGGCTGGCCGGCGGTCAGGGCTTTGGCTGGGCTGGCTGGCTTTGGCAGGCTGCTGCGAAAAGCCTGTGTAAAAGCGCCGCGCCGTTGCTAATTGGAACTGGCAGCAGCATGAACCCGTGTCAGTCGGAGCCTTTGTGGGGCAGCATCGCTCGGCTCCCAAGAGCAGCCCTGGGAGGATTGCGATGGGTGTCTCCTCGGAGCAGAGGCTGCAGTTTCTGCAACTGGCATTTCGTGTCCCGAAACAGTCGGTGTGTTCCTGGTAGCCGAATACCAATTTGGGTATTTCCTGAAAGGAAAAAAAAAATATAATAATTATAAAACACACCCACATATCCAGCCCTCCCCCTGGGATGAAGGTTGTGAGTGTTACATCTTAAAAGCTCACAGCCAAGAGAGGGAATTGCTCATCAGTTCTCGACACCGGATCTGGGTAATTATCCCCACGTTGCTCACCCCGCGTGCAGGTCCTGCTCTCCGGCCTTGCTGCCAGGGGAGCAGCAATATTCCCTGCTCCCGTGCCTGCACCCATTACTTGCTGATCCGGCGCCTCGGAGACGCCTCTGGATCTGATAGTGCTTAAATGGCACCTCTGGGTGCCTGTGAACCACTTAGTGCTTATACCAGTCTGCTAGATAGCACGCGGTGGCTCCGAATTAATCTCTGGAGAGGCAGGCTGGCTGCTGCCCTGGTGACACGGATCTGCTCCGGCTCCGCAGAGCGTTTGAAGGCGCTGAGCGTGTTGGATATCTGGCTCCGTCTGGTAACGTAAACCACCGTTTGGTTTGTGTGTCATTTCCCGCCCCCCCCGCCCTCCCCGGTGTAGAATCTGCATTGCAGATGGCTTTTGCTACGCAAAATGAAAGCTTTCCTTGCACGGGGATAATTCCAGAAGCCGAAGCTGACATTCCCTTACACACTCCCAATCCAGTAATTATTTCTGAGGCTGTGTTTGTGTGCATCTTCAGTGGTCTGTCTTCCCGACTGATGCTGGAAAAACGGTAGTATTTTCAACAGGCTGCTGCTGACATCTAAGCACGCTTTCCCACTCGGGGGACCCGGGCCCAATTTAATATTCAAAGCAGTTGCTTTTTGAAAGGGAGGTCTTCGCTGAAGCTTAGCAGATGGAAGGAGAGCTCATGTGCACGTTTGACTAAACTCGGTGAGTATCTGGCACCGGTATGAGCACTTCCCACGTTCTCAGCGGATCTGCTGATATCTTTATTCATGCAGCATTGCTGCAGTGAAGATTTTTCCCGCTGATCTTGCCGGTTCCTAACCCTGGCTAAACCGTCACCGATTAGGGAGGCAGCTCATTTGATGGCTGAAGGTAGGACAGATGCCTCATTGTGTACAGCTGTTGTTCGGGGAACGGGGGCTGCTGTGAATGGGAAATCAAGATTGATTCATGAGCAAGAATAAACCCCAAATTGCTCTGATTATGTCTTCTGCATTTTATTTGCATCACATCTTGCTGCGCTATGGTGCGCATGTATATGTATGTACTATATGTACTGCTCGTTGGGATAAGGGCTTTATGAAGATGAGCGTTAATTCTGCCCCTGAAAAGAGCCAAGACTTAAATGTCGCTTTAAAATTTGTACTTGAAGGAAAAAAAAAAATACAAAAAAATCCCCTTGCTGTTCTTTGTAGATTGGAGATCTCATCCCTGTAACGCAGAGGGATGCTCGGAGCACCGTTACTGTGCTTGCTAAGTTTGGAGTCCATGTGCTCGTTGTCTGTGACCCCTTCTGCTAGGGACAGAAGCAGCCAAGCCTTTCTTGGAAGTACTGAACTTGGTGGTTTTGGGGTTGTTTTTTCTTGAAATAGTGGTACTTAAACACTTGTCTCGGAAACCGCTGGGCCTTGCCCATGACAATGGGTGAGGGATGTCGGTTGAGTCTGTGTCGCTCTCCCTGCTTGCAGGGGATGGGGAATTGGGAGTGTGCGTGCCAGCCTGTGATGGAGGTGAGCTGCCTTGGTGGCACCTGGTGGTCCCAGTGGCCTAAGGCACCGCTCCATCCTTCTCCTGCGGAGGCATCTGGAAGAGGAGAGGGGGTAGGTGCGTCTGGCGTGGCACGGAGGCGCTCTCCTGTGACAGGCACAGGGGACAGGGGTGGGACAGAGGTCCCCTGCGCGAAAGCACAAACGGATTGAAGAACTGAGCAGGCGTGAATCCAGCCCAAATTTCATCCCTAGAGGCTGTCCCTGGGGAAGGGGAGGACACAGGAGCAAGCCTCAGCGCGGGTGGCACTAGGGTGTTTGCTCTCTCCCTCCAGCCCACGTCACGCAATGTCTTTGGAGAAGAACAGTCAGTCTTCCACTCCCAGGAGCCCCAAAATGCTGCCCGTTGTGTGCAGCTGCCAGCCCAGCCTCAAAGGGGAGGGAGGCTTCCTCGGCTGCCCGTCACCAAATCCTTTGTTACGGCACCTCTGGAGACGAGGGGACAGCCGTTCCTTTGCAGATGTAGCTTTGTTCTCCGTGTGTGTTTTTAACAGTCCGCTCTTAGCCCCACCGTGGCTCCCACGTCACTGCCGCTGAGCGACCGATGGGGCTGGGGGGCGAGGATGCTCCTCGGCTCGCCCGCGGGCACTGTGGGGCAGGGAGCAGCTCCGCTACCTCCGTGAGAGCAGCCCAGAGATGGGAGGTCAGTGCACGGCTCTCCCCATGCACGCGCTTATCCTCTGTTCTGGAATACTTTCGCGCTGGAAAGGATAACTCCAAACTGGCTCTGACTGGGAGGGAAGGATATTTACTACTTAAAAGCAAAACCAGGAACAAAAACACCACCCACAAGACTATTTATCTCCAGCCGTGCAGCTGCCGGGATTCAACAAGGTTAACTCCGGCTGCAAAGTTTTCCCGCATTAGCGTAAGCAGGGAGATTTGGATGAGCGGGAGTAACTGCTTGTTCCCCTCCGAAGTGGGAGCAGCGGAGTGGGGAGACGCTCCTCAGCTGTGAAACCTGTCCCACTGCCGAGCTCCAGAGTGGAATCGCACAGCCCACATCACCCTCAAGCTCTTTTAAATCCCAATTTATTTCTGCTATAATATGCTAAGGAAGGGACTTGGATGCTGATGGCGGGGAGTGGGGGGTTGCGACACTTCTGGCTCACTATGGCAATTTTTTTTTTGTTTTGTATTTCTCTTTTAATTTACGTAAACAATGGGTTTGATTCCCTTTTTTTTGTAACTTGGCAGCTGGGTGAAGGGTTACATCAGGGATGAAGCTGGCCCGCTCGATGTGCGCCATGCCTGAGCAGGGAGAGCGTGTCTTCCCAAAAACAGCCTGGCAGATGACACGCTGCATTGACCTACTTTTGGGAGAAGCGCAGAAGTGTTGGAGAAACCGTGTCCATGGGCCTCCTCGGAGCTCTGGGATGGGAGCGGCGGGGAACTGCTCAAACGTGCTGCCGTAAAACCGCTGCGAAGGCTCGGCAGCTATCGGGGGGGCCTGGGGAGCGGGAGATTGGCACGGGTGTCTCTCCCATTTGGAGAATTCTTCCTTTATGAATATTTTGCAGCCTCTGCCAGAGCAATCTTGCTGTGTCCGGTCACCGTCACGGAGTGGAACAGGCTGCAGGTCCAAAATACACCCGCAATCCGAGGAAAATCTAGTTGGTAGCACTGCGAAGCTGCCCCTTGCTTACTGCAGCAAGAGCTGACCTGCGATGAAATGCCCAAAGCGCCACCGTTTTACACGATTCCTCGTGAGGGGAAAGCGTTAGCCAGATCTCTTGCAAATCGCAGCGAATTAGAGCGGACGAACTTCCACGTGTCCTGATGAAGTAAAGGAAACTCGTGGTGGCTGCTTAGAGCCTGAGACCGTAATAATGAAGGCAAGCTGGGCTGAGGTTAAATCACAAATGAAAGGCCAAAGTTTGACGCCCAAAAGAAAACTACTTTCTGTGGCAAAGGAGAGGGGAAAAAACACTGCGGGGACTACCTGTTTTGCAGGGGAGATGGCCAATGTAAAATAGAGAGCAGTGTTTTATTAGAGCCTTGGAGCAATTCTTAGCACACTCTCTTCTACAGAGATGATGACTAAAAAGAAAATAAAGGCGACTTCTGTTAGAAAATAGACGTTTCTCATCATCCATCTGCTGTCTCAGTATTTCTCCATCATCTGTTTTATTTTCTGTGTCGGGAGCACGCTGTTTTGTTCCACATCTGCTGCTAATGCTTTTGGGAGACTGGGCTAGCCTGCGGTTTGGGGAGCGTGTGGGAAGAGCTGGGCTGGGCTGGTGGCTCCAGATGGATGGTGGTGGTTTCGGTCCTGCCTGTTTTGATTTCTCAGGTTTGGATCCCTCAGGAGCGAGGGATTATTAATGCTCGGCTCAACCCAGGAAGCTGGGGAATTTCTCCTCCATCCTCAGCAGAAATGTCTGGCCAGAGATCAGGTAGGGTTGGCTTCCCCAGCTTAGGTAAAGGAAAGCAAGTAGCCCATCATCCTGCCTCTGCGCCAGGAGGCATGCTAGAGCTGTCAGACCATTTCACGTTAGGAATCCAGTCAATCTGGTGTTATTAATGAAGGGATAATTACTCACCTACGACTTTTGCTCCTCTGAGAGCCCCACTCGGCTCTGTCACGGCCTGGAGGCTTGTGACTCTGCGGTGAGTGTACTTTGTGACGCCCTGACAGATTGATGTGGCAAAAGCTGTTTCTTCCGAGCGTTTCCTCGTCTGGCTCTTAGACAGGAGAGGCCGTGTGTGATGTGGCTTTGTCAGGAAATTGGTCCTAATTGCAGAGCCGCTGGGTTGGGCTGGGACGGGCGAGCAGCGGGCAGGCTGGCTCCGGTGGGCATCCCCCGCGTGGGAAGAAACTTTTCCTTGGTGTTCTGACTGACCACAGCTCACTTCATCTCCATCCTGCTGTTCCATCCTGCCTGTACCAAGCCGTGTCTCCTCCCGGGCCAGTGCGTGTGCCCCTCGCGTGTCTTTTTCCATGATGATCATCATCTTTTCCAAGCGGGTACAGTCTGACTGCTCCTGTAAATCTCTCTAGCCACCAGGCAGCTCATTTCTCCTTTTAGATAGGAAAGGCTCCCGCTAACGAGGTGACCGGCGCTGAAGTCACCAATTAGATTTTCATGGGACGGCGGTGAAGGACGACTGTCACCCATTGCAGCCCGATGGGTGCGCGGCAGCGCGGCTGTGCTCCCCGTGCTGCTCTTGGAGCAGCTCTGCTCGCACTATCCCGAGTTGGTGACTCGCCTTCTCCTGTGGCTTCTCCACTCGCCTCCTTTGAAGCCCATTTTGTTTTCCGTGTCGTTATCGACTGCGTTAGTAAAGTTAAAGAGAGGCCAGCAGGGATAATGTGGCATCTTCCAATAAAAACATGCCAGTTTAGGTGGGCAACATCATGTTTGTAACCTCTCAGCCTCTTGGTTCCCTTCTCAGAGATCTCGCACTCTGGATTGAAAAGGTCTGGTGCTTCCCATCCAGTTGTGTTCCTCAGCTGTCCTTCTTCCACCCGGAAGAGCATGGTCAGGCACAGGTAATGGCGGTGGATTCTCTTCTAGCCAACAAGATGTTGCCAAAACCTTTGAAAACTGTCCAAATGAGTATTATTAAAAGTTTGGATCCCTAGTAGTGAATTCAGCGTTGAATGAAGCGCTGCTCCGATCCCTGCTGGTGCCTGCGTTGCCTCGTGCGTGGTTTTGGAGGGCTGCGTTAAAACACTCGTTTATTCGCATTGTCTCAGTTAACAGAAGGGCTGTCAACCTGGGTGACATCTCTTCCTTCTCATTTTGAGGAGTCTTGTGCTTAGAAAAAGGAGCAAACCCCGAGCTTAGAGGATCCTCCTCCATTACTTTGTTTTCCTTTGGGCAATGTTTCTTTACAGAAGCCAGTTGGAGCAAAAGCACTTTAAAAAGTACAGCTCCCCTCTCCTTCAGGGATCCATGGGGCACAGGTTGGCTCACTTTAGAAGGGATTTTTTTGGCAATGTTGAGGCTTGGGGGGAGAAAAAGGGAAGGGTGAGCATCATGTGAGCCTTCAGGAGCATTTTCCCGTTATTCTGCATAGCTCTCAAGGGACTTTGGAGGACAGGGACTCTGAATCGCCCTGCTGTGGCCAGCAGCAGGAGGGCAAAGAGGCTGCTTGACGCTCGCTGTAATGACAGGACATTTTTAAGCAACACAACCATCGTTTCTAAGAGATGGCTCAGAACTGTGGAATGCCACGCTGGGAAGAATTCTTCTGCAGGTGCAGTTTAATGTCTCTTCTTAGGTGTTTTCTTTCCTCAGTTTGCCCCCAGACTCAGGCTGAGTTCTGATCAGGACCTAGCCTCTGATCTCAGACTCGCCTGCTTTATAAAATAACTGTATTTAGTTTTTACTAATGGTTTTGCAACTTGCTTTGTGAAGTCAGAGCCGTGGCTGCTTGTAGGAGGTGACTGTATGGTCGTTGGCCAGCCTTGCGGTTCCATAGATCATGTGTTGCCCAAAGGCAGGTGGGAGGTTCCTGGTCCAAATCACTTGCCAGGGCTCAGTGATTGCTTTGAAATGGCTTTTAGCATCAGCTTTGCACAAAAAATGGCAAGTAAGACCTGCAAGTGCTGAATGACAAATACTGATGTCTGCGTGTTATGATTTGTAAGTGCTACGGGTGTTGAGAAGGCTTCTTTTAATGCTGGCATCCAGGCCGTGGGTTCTTCTGCAGGTGGGCTGTGCCTAGATGCGCGGGGATGTTGCGTTGACGGTGAGATTTAGCTCTGCTGGAAGGTAGGTATGCTGCAAGCGTTCCTCAGCCGCCGGATTGGAAGCTATGAGCTGGGGAGGGGGACTGAACTGGTTTTAACTGTTATCTTCTATCATGTGGGAGCTGGAGCCGCTGTGGAAGGCTGAAACGCTTCATGGTGGGACGGTGCCATCCAGACAGTGCCCTGACCTACGCTATCTGGTGTGTCAAAAGCCCTGGTGCGTCTGGGTTCCTGAGCCAGAGTTTTCTTTACTTTTACTTTGCTGGTGGGTCCATCTTGTCTAAGAGGTGCTGCTTGTCTTCCGTGTGCTCCTGCCCGAATCAAGCTGGGTGTGGAGCATCTAGAAGAGTTTCCACTTGCATGTACTTAAACACTTGACGAGAGCCTGGCTAATGGATGTCCCAAAGGTTGCGTCTACATTGAGTGTGCTCTGGGAAGCTAAATTAGGGTGTTATATTGTTTGCGTAGTTGCGTGTACTCTTTCAAGAGGTCCTGCCTCAGCCTCTTCACAGACCAGGGAATAAAGCTGTTGGCTGCAAAATCCAGCTGTTTCCTGAAATACAAACTGGTTGAAAGTTGAAGCTAGAGTGAAGGAGCCAGCGGATATCAGGAGGTCTTCTCACCAGGGCAGCGGGTGCTATTTTGGAGGCTTAGTCTCTCGGACTTTTCTGCTTGTGTATCACGAAGTGGCTCTGAACCACTTGCTGGTGGCCACGAGCCTGTTCCTCGTTTGCCACACCTCCATCCACAAGCCTTTGTTCCAGGCTGACACACAAGTCTGGAAGAATTTGAGCTGGTCTGGATGCCTAGCATGCACTGAAACCAGCTGAAATTGCTGAGACAATTAAAAACAAGGACTCGTATGTTAAACTCAATACCGAATCTCAAGTGTTAGTGGTGGCTTCCTGCCTCTGATCCATCTGTGTCACCGCAGCGGAGGCAGCAATGCTCATCTCAACTCCAAGGTGAAGTGAAGGCATCTAGATTTATGCTTCCAAAGTGCTTGGATACCATGAAGGTAATTCTTTTTGTTATGTCTTTAGATGGTGTGTCTAAACAAAGCTTGAGGGCCTGCACTGTATGAAGAGGATCAAAAGGAATATGTGATAAGAACCAATCCATGAGCAATGATATTCAAGAAATGAAGGAATGCTAAAGCGCATTAGCTGAGCTGGGCTCGGATGAGGGTTGTGTAAGCAACCTTAATTCCAACGCTGCCTCCTTGGGAGCCTGAGCTTGCTGCTCCGTTATTCCGTTTGTGTAGTTTTTGGTTGTAAACTGATAGTCTTCACTAAGGGCTCCTGGCCCGTTTTCTCATCTCTGGAGGAGTCAGCAGGCTGAGTTACAGAAAAAGCAGCTTCTCTTTCCAGCTCTGGTCAGTGCTGCCACTTTGTGCGTGAGTGTCAGGCTGTGAACGTACCCCTGGATCACTTCTGGAAAGCGAAAGGGTGGATGGTTGCACTGGTGCTAGCTTTATCCTGCAGTGACTACCAACACGTGGATGCTTGAGCTCTGGTGAAAGCACAAGACCCTGAGCTGCCTCTGGTGATATGGGATGGTGGCTTCCCCTCTGTCTCTTTGCTTTGGTTGTAAGATCCTCCTAAATGCCTGTAGTTTTTTTTTATGCTTGGCCGTGTGTCTTTTGTCACCTCCCTTTCAAGCAGCGTACCCAGTAAGGGAGGTCGGTTTATATCAGTTGGCCTCTCTTAAGCCAACCAAAAACTTCATCTTGCCTTTTTTGGGGGATCTGTTTTGTTTTGTGCCATTCATGCAGGTTCCTTATAGCCATATTCCGGTGCTGAATAATCCAAGTCTGTTAGCTGCACATAATCCATACTGTTGGAATCGCTTTGGGTTTATGGCTCTGTGGCTTGCAGCGGTACGTACAGTGTGTGTTGGCAGATGACTTAAATACTTCTGAAAGGCTCTGTTTTTCTAGGTCATTCCTATATGAAGCCGATAAAACTGGCTCTGTTTCTGACCTGAGTCACTACTGTACCCACAGCTCTTCACTCAAGGTGCCTTTTCACTGAAATCCTGTCTTCTAAAAGCAGTTTTTAGAATCTATTTCAGGAGCCTTCTGTACCCCGGGATGTCTGTTCCTGTAGCTCTACGCTTGTCTTGCGTTTCTCGAGCAGCCCAGGTTCCCATTGCACGTCCAAGCCCTTTTGAAGCACCACGTTTCTCCTGTCGGCACCACGAGAGGGTGGTGGGTGCGTCTGTGGCTGCTGTAAGAGCTCAGCACACATTCACCCTTACGAAGAGCCCCGGATCCATCCTGCTGTACTCTAGCTCCGTGTACACCGTACATCCAGGAGAACTCTCCCTGCAGCTGGCTGTCTCTGCTCTTGGCAGTGCCGCTCTTTAGAGTTGGCCGGTGGCTCCAGAGGCTTGATGGATACCAGAGGGAGGTAGCCCTTGGCTTGCAGTCCGCGTAAAACACGAGCGAATGCCCCATCAGCAGGAGAACACATAGATGTGTTTGGACAGAGATGGTCCTCATCAGAAGCTTTACATAGCGGTGTTTGGATAATGATTTAACTTACTGGGTTGGGGTTTTTTTTTTTAAACATTGGGAGGAATCAGGACATCTTAAGAACAGAGGGAGATGTGCGGAGCCATAAGCCAGCGAGAAGGAGGGCAGCGCTGGGGAAAGGAGAAAACCAAGTGCTTGGGGGAAAAGAAAGTGCAGTGGGTGACTTGGAGCTTGTACGAAGGCAAATCTCCATCTCCTGAGGAAGTGGTGTGGTCAGTGCGGGTGAGCTCGGAAGGTGATATTCTCCCTGGGGTCTGAGTGAGCACATGCTGGGCAGCAGGAAGCTTCAAGGCAGGGGTGGGAGAAGATGTCAAAGGGAGGCTGTAGATGTCTCATAGTAGACTTAATCTGCTTTTTACATCTCTCTTTTTTGTTCTTTTTTCCCCCCAAAATCATCTTAGCTTTGCTGGATGTTGGTAGTACATGTGCCTGGTCTTATGGTTACAATTGTGTAAATTCTACATCAGCCACATTACCCTGGTCGCCACAAGAATTCCACTGAAGCTTCATCCAGATGCCTGCTACCCTGCTCACGTGTTGCAGTCAAATCAGTGTGATTAATTTAGGAAGAAGATGACACCAGATTAAGCGGGAGTGTTGATGTGCTTGCGGGCAGGAAGCTCTGCAGAGGGATCTGGACAGGCTGGAGCGATGGGCTGAGGCCAATGGGATGAGATTTAACAAGGCCAAGTGCCGGGTCCTGCACTTGGGTCACAACAACCCCAGGCAGCGCCACAGGCTTGGAGAGGAGCAGCTGGAAACTGCCTGGTGGAAAAGTATCTGGGGGTCCTGGTGGACAGTCGGCTGAACATGAGCCAGCGTGTGCCCAGGTGGCCAAGAAGGCCAATGGCATCTTGGCCTGTATCAAGAACAGTGTGACCAGCAGCAGCAGGGAAGTGACTGTGCCCCTGTACTCAGCACTGGTACTCAGCTCGAGTGCTGTGTTCGGTTTTGGGCACCACAGTACAGGAGAGACATGGAGGTGCTGGAGTGTGTCCAGAGAAGGGCAACGGAGCTGGTGAGGGGTCTGGAGAACAAGTGTTATGAGGAGCGGCTGAGGGAGTTGGGATTGTTTAGCCTGGAGAAGAGAAGGTTGAGGGGAGACCTTCTCACTCTCTACAACTCCCTGGAAGGAGGTTATAGCCAGGTGGGGGTCAGTCTCTTCTCCCAAGGAACAAGCGACAGGACAAGAGGAAATGGCCTCAAGTTGGGCCAGGGGAGGTTTAGGTTGGCAATTAGGAAGAACTTCTTTACCAAAAGGGTTATCGAGCGTTGGAACAGGCTGCCCAGGGAGGGGGTGGAATCACCGTCCCTGGAGGTATTTAAAAGCCGGGCAGACGTGGTGCTGAGGGACATGGTTTAGGGGTGGTTTTGGCAGTGTAGGTTTATGGTTGGACTCGATGATCTTGAAGGTCTCTTCCAACCCAAGTGATTCTGTGATTCTAGACCTAGCATGTAACTTAGAGCTTCTTTGCAGGAGATTGTTGGGCAGTAAGGCTCCCCGTTGGGTCTCCGGGAGCCGGATTTTTAGCTTTGAGATCTTTTGGCTGTGTGCGGGAGTGGCGCATAGAGCTAAAACCACAGGGGAAGCTGGTCACAGACACTCGGATGCGAGGGCAAAAGGGAGTCCCCAAGACATGCGCGTCTCTGGGCAAAAGCTGTGATTTTTGAGCCACGTTGGAAAGAGGTGACTCCAAGTGCACCGACCACGTCGACTCCCAAAGAGGAGGAAGGGAAGAGCTCAAGTGAAATCAGGGATGGGTGTAAGAGACGAAAGCATGCTTTATGGTCCAGGGGGCATGGAGATGGGGATGCGAAGGAGAGTTGGGCATCAGCTGGGATTTGGCTTTGAGGTCCAAGGGCGAGAGAGGAGGGAATTGGAGCGTTTGTGCTCACCATGTGCTGCTGGAGCAGGGTTGTGCAGCGCTCCTGCTGGTGGCCCAGGGCCATCCTCCTGCGGTGTTAATGGTGCGGTGGGGGAGAACAGCTAGTGGAGCCCTCCAGCTCTTGCCACAAACCTCTTTTCGCACCTGGAACGCGGTGCTCTTCACACAGGGAGTGCCAGCTGAGCGGCAAAGGTCTTTTGGGGTTTCTTTCTGGCTCTTTTGGACAGGAATTTGAAAGCTTAATGCAGCCTATTGTGCTGGAAGACTTGCAGGCAAGCTCTCCATGGCAACTCTCCCTATACACAAAGCACCATATGGCTTTTTTGGAGGGGGAGGGAATGAATCGAGCAGAAAAGTCAACCTTTGTTTGTGGCGATGTTTGCCTTTGCTCTCTGACGCGCAGCACAGGGAGGTGGAAACATGGAGTGCAGTCTTCTGGGCATGGCTTCTGCTGGCCGTACCACCAGCAAGGCTGCAGGTGACCTCTCCGGTGGGCTTCCGTTGCTTTTTGCGGTGGAGCTTGCTGCGCAAATAAGCCATGCCTGCGCGGAGACCACCCTCTCTCGGGGCTGCGTGCTCTGCAGGCAGATGGAGCAACCAGTCTCACGTTCGCCCCTACACCAAGAAACACCCCAAGGGCTGGGAAAGCTCCAGGAGCACTTGGTTTGGGCAAATACTGGAGGCGGCTGATGTTGGGGAGCTGTTTGTGCGTGTCTGCCCACACTTTACACCCCTGCTTCCGAAGGGAACTGGAAGCCTTTACTTGACTGTAAATCCTCCCTTTTCAAGTCCTTTTGGAAGCAACGAGCGGAATAAATATCTTTATCTGTGTCTGTAGAAAAGCAGGAAGCTTTTGCGCATCTACTTGGAGGGGGAGGAAAAGAAATGATACAGGAATAAGCAGGAGGGAGCAGCCTGTGCCTGGTTCTGCCACCTTTGGGTGCTCTGCGGTTCCTGGGGCTCCCGCGGGGTGCCACCAGCAGCACTGGAGATGGCCTTGCTGGGTGGGCACTGGTAAGGCTGTCCAGCTTGCCTGGCTGTGCCAGCGGAGGTGTGAGATCAGGCAGCTGGAAGCACTGGCAGCTTCCCAGCACCCAGCTGTTTGGCTGGAGCCTCGCCGCCGGTGGCTCTGGGGTTGAGATGTGCTGCGGATGAAGCCTTTGCGCTGTGCCGGGGTGTGCTCGGAGGCTGCGGAGAGCAGAGCCGTCACCTGGGCTCACACTGGGTGGGACACGCTGCAGGGCAGAACCCTGGCCGGGCACAGGACCAAGGCACAGGGCCTCCAGCCTGTGTCCCGGTGAGCCCATCTGGCTCTGTGGATGCTCCCACGCACACGACGGCCACCTCTCTGGAGGTGACCGTTGCCTGCGTGCTGTGGTCCGTAGTCAGCAAGAGACGTGGCTGGCTGTCCCCTCTGTTTCGATGATGTGACATGGGTTGCCTTGCAGGAGCGCTGTTGAGTTTTGCCCAAAGTGGGCAGAGCCTCCTCTTGGTGAGACCCACTCTCAGGTTGTTCTCCCTGTCCCCTTGGTCCTCCCTGCTGTCAGCAAGAAGGCTCTTGAGTTTTGGAATATGGACAGGGATAACTAATGGAAAGATTCCTGATTGTAGGCTCAGATCTGCAGCTGGGGATAGGGTAACATTTGGGGTTGTCCAGCCTGGAGAAGAGAAGGCTCTGGGAAAACCTCAGAGTCCCTTCCATTCCCTAAAGAGCTCCAGGAAAGCTGGGGAGGGACTCTGGATCAGGGAGTGGAGCTGTAGAATGAGGGGTGACGGCTTCAAACTGGAAGAGGAGAGATTGAGATGAGATATTAGGGAGAAATTCCTGGCTGTGAGGGTGGTGAGCCCCTGGCCAGGGTTGCCCAGAGAAGCTGTGGCTGCCCCATGCCTGGAGGTTCAAGGCCAGGTTGGACGGGGCTTGGAGCAACCTGGTGTGGTGGGAGGTGTCCCTGCCCAGGGCAGGGGGTGGCAGTGGATGGGCTTTAAGGCCCCTACCAAACCATTCCATGATTTGAGGAGAAGAATAGTACCATCTGAAGAGACTTCAGTGCTAACCCCTTTGTTAGAGTAGGAGGTGGCCTGAGGCTGCCTTGCCTTGAGCAAGGTGCTCGGGCAGCAGCGTTTCAACGTGCGTCTGCCGGCCTCGCTCAGGGTTACGCGCCGGAGCTGGAAGCCCAGCTCATAACAGCAGGGATGTCGAAGCCATAAATTGCCAACAAGAGCATCTTTCATCCGATGAAGCCGTGACCCCGCTGGTTGCTTGCTGCAGAGCACGGCGTCGCATTCTGGAAAAGCAATTTGGCTTATTCCTGGCTTTGATCTACAGTCTAACCCCTGGGTGACCCAGACCCGGGTTAGGAGAGGGCTTGTTTCTTGGTACCACACACTCAGCTTCTCCCACCCCATGGGCTGCTGGTACCCATTGGGTTGGTGGCTCCAGTATCTCCTGGGGCCCTGACTGGGTTTGGATTCAATGGTCAGCTGAAAGAGGTGCTTGAGGAGGGTGTTTGGGTGGGAGGGGTGTTGCTGCAAGCCTAACTCCTTGCTTTGTCCTGTGCCCTGATCCCCTGCCTTTGTACCAGCCGTACGGAACCCTTTGTGAAAACCAGCCTTTCTTGATACTTGGAGATGGACCCAAAGTGGGAGCTCTGGCTGTGATAGTACAGAATCATGTAATCACCCAGGTTGGAAGAGACCTATAAGGTCATCGAGTCCAACCATCAACCCAACACTGCCAAACCCACCCCTAACCCATGTCCCTCAACACCACGTCTGCCCATCTTAAATCCCTCCAGGGATGGCAACTCCACCACTTCCCTGGGCAGCCTCTTCCAATGCTTGACAACCCTTTCCATGAAGAAGTTTTTCCTAATATTGAATCTGAACCTCCCCTGGTGCAACTTGAGGCCATTTCCTCTTGTCCCATCGCTTGTTCCTTGGGAGAAGAGACCGACCCCCCCCCCGCCTACACCCTCCTTTCAGGCAGTTGCAGAGAGCGAGAAGGTCTCCCCTCAGCCTCCTCTTGTCCAGGCTGAACAACCCCAGTTCCCTCAGCCGCTCCTCAGGAGACTCGTGTCCTCCGTAAGGGATATACCTGTAGAGGCAGGCTGCGTACGATCCCATCAGGGTGGCTACGCTGACGCAAAACGGCAAAGCGTCCTGCGACCTGCGTGCCCCTCGGCTTTGGACTTGGAGCCTGGGAGCCGTTAGACTTGGCTGTTCTGCCAGCCTGCCAGGAAGCCACCAGCCTGCAGGACGCAAAGAGCAGCCTGCAGGACGCAAAGAGCAGCCCCTGCTTTGTAGCTCTGCTCTCATCCTCTGCCTCCAGAAGCCGTAAAAGGAAAGCCTGTCCCTCCCCAAATCCAGGCGCTTGCCCAGCTTTCCTAGGAGCGCTGACATAACGACTCCCTCTGCCCGGCCAAGTTTATCGACATCAGACAAACCTAGTGCCGCAACGCTTGCGGCTCCAAGGCATGTGGGTTTGAGCCTGGTATTTATTTTGGGACTGCAGCATCTGATCTTGATTTGGTGTTTCCAGCCTGTGATCTAGGTCGTGTGCTGGATCAGGCATTAGCTGTTGCTTGAGGGAGCATGGGGAATTTACGCTCCCTTCCTCGGTTGAAGGGGTCAGAGAAATGCCGATCCACTCTGCTGCAGATGGGTGTTTGGGGGTGGGACGAGGAAGATTTTTTTTTTCCCCTCTTCATTTTTTTTCAAGAAATCTCCTTGAAAACCTTCTATTTTCCTGTCCCCCTGTGAGGATGGCTCCTGATGTGGCTGGCCACGGGAGGAGCAGTAGATGATAAAAGCTTCGGTGCAGCCTGCTCTCTCTGCGGTTCCCATGGTAGTTGGCTGTCACACATAGATCTAATGTATTCCCTGCCCACAGCAGGATTAAAGCCTTCTGGGAGAAGAATAAGAGGATGCAGGAAACAGAGATAGGGAAGAAACCAGGAAAAGGAACGGAGACCATGGCGGGGTAGGGATGAATCCAGGTGCTAGCCCCATCGGAGCAGCAAGGGACCTCATAGGAGCTCCGCCAGGGAGCAGCCGTCCCCGCTGCGTTCCGGCCGAGGTGGTGGTGGGATGCCTGGGAGCAGAGGTCCTTTCTGAAAGCTGAAGGCACCGGTGTGTGCAAAAGGGAGTTCTTGTCCTTCTGCTGTTGCGTCTCCCAAAGCTGTCCATCCTTTGAGGCTGCGTGTTTCCTTTTGGTGATTCTCTTTCTGTTTTTTTTTTTATTTTATTTTATTTTCCTCTGCAGATCCTGACAGCCAGTTGTATGATATGGGATATACCCCTGAGGAGGAAACCCCGGCCTGTCCTGATGAGTTTGATGACTTTGTCACGTTTGAGGCAAGTATGAGCGCTGGGAACTCCCGCAAATGCCGGCGGCGTATGGCACGAGACCTGAGCACGGAGGGTTTGGTTGGGGGAGAAGAGCGTTTGCTGTGGTCGGGCTCAGGGACGCTTAACACGTAGTAAAGACGAATCCTTTAACCTGTGGGTGACTGGCCCGGAGAATTTGCGCCAAGCGTTTTAGTGCTTTTTAAATGAAAATTGGTGTTCAAGCGAAAACCCGCGGCGAGTTCTGTCTTAGCACGTGGAATGCCAGAGCACGGGTGAAAGAGGGAAGATCTTTTTTGTGGTGAAACCCCAGCAACGTGGGAAGGGTGCCTGCTCCTGCCGTCTTTGTATCGTTGCTGGCGTTTCTGAGTTTGGAGAACCTAAGCCTGATTTGGAGACGCACCAAGCGGGAGCCACCTGAGAGGTACAGCAGAGAGGTTGGACATGGGCACTCAGTGCTGTTTGGCTGGTAAAAGGCAGAGCAGAAGACAAAAATGTAGATTTTTTTTTTTTCTTTCTTTTTCCCAATCTCTGTTCTTGGGCTTGACCAAGGATGCTTATCTGACATGGGGTTTTTTTTCCTTCTATTTAAAGTTATGTCCTCCATCCCTCCTTTCCCTTCTATATTCCTTAATGCAGGAATGTATTAGTGGGACATCCTGTATCTGCTGTCCCCAGCTTGAAAAGAGGCTGCTGCTAGGGTGACCTCTCTGTGTTTTTGGGCTTTGCTTGGTAGGCTTCCTCCGTTCCTGCTCCATGCCTTCCTGCCTGGAGCAGAAGGCGCTGCAGGTGCCTTCAGAGCAAAGGGCCAGCTGGCTCCCTAGTCCCACTTGGGGACTGAATAGCTTCCTTCTGCTTTTCCTTTTCCAAACTTTCCTCTTCAGGTTTTTTGGTGTTTTGGTGCCTGGGATGTGTGTATCCCACAAACTGTTACTTGTGAAGGGACTCCCAGCCTCCTCTATATTTGCATGGAAATGTATGTCTTTGCTTTGTATAGTCTGTAATATGTTATTTTGGCCTTGTGACTTCTTGATAAAAGACTCGAGCTATTCTTCTGAGTTTTTCTAATGATAAACTGGGTGGTGGGTCACTGGTCTTCCCCCTACTAGTGAGAAGCACAGGGCCACCACTTAAGATGGCTTGAAGCTCTTGTTGGCGACTTGACGGTCGACCACGTCATCACCCCGTTTCCCAGCCAGCCGCGGGTTTTCTCTTGAGTCACTTTGCTGCCTCCCGTTCTCGATCAAGTCAATGGACTTGTGCTGTCACCCTGAGCATGTCCCTTATTCCCTTGGGACCGCCTGGATGAACACAGCCTTAAGAGCGTGTGATCCCGGGTTTCTCCCCCAGAAGGCTTTCGAGGGCGTTATCGAGTATTAATTTTTCCTTTTTGAAAGGTAGTTACAAAAGCCAGTAATAGCAGGATAGAAGGGGGACAGGAGGGTGGGGAAGGGAGGTGGGTTTTCATATTCTTTCTCTATCTGGTATGTGGTCGCAAATGGGCTTTTTACTGGCTGGACTGAGCGGTTTAGAGGCTGTGATAGTCTGCGTCGCAGTGCCCGTGCAGGCAAGGGCTTTTGCTTTTTCCTCCTCAGACCTGCATCAAGGGACAATCTTCTGAGATTCAGAGCAGGGATGTTTTCTAAGGGCTAATTTAACACAGATGAGCTCTGTCAGTGCTGCAAGCTATTCTGGGCAGGAATACCAACAAGCCGGGTTTGTGCCCCACTGGGATGAAATACTTCTGCTGCTGGGCCATCGTTTCCTTGAAACGACAAGGTGACCCAAAGGGAAAAGGTGACGAATCCTGAAATCTCCTTTTCAGAAAGATGTAAATGGATTCTTACACTGAATTCAGGGTAATCATCTAAAGATCAGAGCTCTGTCAGCATCTACGTTTAATATGCCAGGGAAGAATTACCCTTGTTGTCTTGGATACATGATTCGAAATAATTTCCAGCCTGCAAGGATTTTGTAGAGGTTCAGCAAATGAGAACATGATCGAGAAATACCGCTCGGTGTTGCGAGTGTAAAAATAAATTGCTGTCTTGGGGCGCATGGTTTTTTGTTCTCGTTCAGCTGAGCAGTTGAGCTCCCAATGTGAGTTTTATTCCACATGTCCTGCGGTGCTGTTCCAGGGAAAGCTTGAGCTGTTTCGGGGAGGGGGGAGATGAGAGGAACCTGCTGGGAGCAGCAAATGAGTGGTTTTCACCAGAGCACTGTGCTGCCCTGCCTGGCAGAGCTGGCTGCTGGCAGGGGGGCTCCAGCAGTTCCTTCTGCTCTGGAAACTGTAAGACAGAAAACAGAATAAACGGCCTTTCCCCATGTATATTCTACCTCGTTTGGGTCCACCCGGAAGAGAGGAGGGGGGAAAAGAATCCTTCGGAAAGTGGAGGTGTTGCCTTTCCTCCAAGTAGACCTCCCACACCACCAAAAAGCACTTTGTGTTCTCAAACGTCCCCATTTCCTGGGCAAAGATGGCACACAGCGAGCATGCAGCTCTAAAACTCGCCCTGACGTGGGACCACTCGGCAGCTAAACGGCCTCTTTGACACGACGGCTTCTTTCTCAGCCCCCAAAACGCAACTTGGGGGGGAGCTTCAAGCACCGGCTGAGACCCCCCCCTTGCTTTGGCAGGGCGTGAAGGAGCATGGCTGGCTTTTCTCTTCTCGTGTCACATCAGAGGACATTGGAGAGACACTGCATTGGCTGTGCCGTGGTACAGGGAGTAATTGTGGTTGCTGGATTTGGAATATCGGCTGGAATATTCAACAGCGCAGAATCGCAGTGGCTGGAGTGCTTGGCTCTTGCAAGTGTTGGGGCCTTGACAGAGAGCTTTTCTCCTAAATGTTTGTTCAAACAAGTGTAAACAAGTGCTTTAAGCGGTCTAAATGAAAATGTCTTCTCTTTGTTAATAAGGTTGCTCTTCTTGGTGAGTCATCCCCTCTTCTGGTGGCTGTCATCAGAGCCAGCTGAACATCTGTGGAAAACCCCGAGCGCCCAGTATGGGGTGTCTCTCGGCGAGTGTTTGCTCTATGGAGAGAAGAGCCGACACTCGCCTCTTCCAGGAAGGGGCGCAAGGTCTGAACTCCAACACCTCACGCAGGGACCTTTGTAACGGTCAGATGCTTCCACAGTTCAGCCGCTGGTGTGGCTCCCGATGTGGTGCGGAGCTTCGGGCTACTCCTCACCGGGTCTGTCTGGCAGACAGGTCTGTCCATTAAACTGTTTCCAAGGAGGATTTCTGGTTGCGCCACTCCGCTGAGAACAGCGGCTGGCTGGGGAGTGGAAACGCGGGAGCCCTGGGTGCCTGCAGCCACGTGGCTTCTTGTGCGTCCAGCATCGCGAGGCATCGCAGTCCCTGGCGCTCTGCTGGCATGAGTGCAAGAGGATTCTCATCCCTTTTCCCCCCTGCTCCAGAGCCTGGAGAGCATCACCTTGCCGGGGCTACCTGCCCACACGTAGCCCCGGGTAGCCTGTTTCTCCCTGACCCAGGTGGAAGCGTGGTGGTTGCAGGGTGACAACCTGAGTCCTTTTGACTTCTGCAGGGAAACATCTCTGAAAAATAATTACAGCGGGTTTGGCTGCCCTGCTTTGTAAAAGCTACGTAAAGGGAGCTTGGAGTCTGTCTGTCCAGCCACCTGAGTCCTCGCCTGGTTTCCCCCAGGCTGGGCTAGTGCAGCTTTGCTGCGGACTATCTGGAATATAGGAGTTCTCCTCACCTCCCTTGCAAGCTCCCATGAAGCTCGTGACTCGGTTCTGAGGTACACGACCTTGTTTGCAATGCCCTGCCGGGGGAAAAGGTGAATTTGGAGTTGGCTTTCTTGATGCCTGCTCTACCTTGCCCTAGGACAAGGGCTCACTGTCCCCTCTGCCCTGGCTCCTTGGGGGCAGATGAGCCCGCCTGAGCCATGCAGAGCGGGAAGGCCGACTCTCCCAAAATGAAAGCAAGCTGTGAAAATTCAGCGTGCTGCTGGGATTGGACATAACCCCCTCCACTCTGGTGAGACCCCACCTCCAGCTCTGGGGTTCCCAGCACAAGGAGGACACGGAGCTGTTGGAGCGGGGCCAGAGGAGGCCCCGGAGATACTGGGAAGGCTGGAGCCCCTTTGCTGGGAGGACAGGCTGGGAGAGCTGCGGGGGTTCAGCCTGGGGAAGAGAAGGCTCCGGGGAGACCTTCCAGCCCCTGCCAGTGTCTGAAAGGGGCTCCAGGAAAGCTGGGGAGGGACTCTGGATGAGGGAGTGGAACCATGGGATGAGGGGGAATGGTTTTAAACTGGCAGAGGGGAGATTGAGATGGGATATTGGGCAGAAATTGCTGGCTGTGAGGGTGGTGAGCCCCTGGCCAGGGTTGCCCAGAGAAGCTGTGGCTGCCCCATCCCTGGAGGTTCAAGGCCAGGTTGGACGGGGCTTGGAGCAAGCTGGTGTGGTGGGAGGTGTCCCTGCCCAGGTCAGGGGGTGGCACCGGATGGTCTTTAAAGTTCCTTCCAACCCAAACCATTGGAGAGGTGTAACCTTCTGTGGGCTGGAGGAGAGGCAGAGCCAGTACAAGGCTGTGCTCCGTAAAGGCTGGCTGGGAGCACGGTAAAGAGCACAAATACCTATTTTAGCCATGGGAACTCGGGCCAGCAAGGTTGTAGAAAGGCCCTTTTTTTGAGGTCTGCAAAATGGGGCAGCCAAAACTCCTGCGGGTGAGAGGTGCGGGGGCAGCGGGGCAGGCAGTGCTGTGCGGCGCTGTGCGCCCGGCGCAGGGCTGTTGCCATCTGCTGGGCGGCCGCCGTGGCTCCTCTCGGTAGCAGCCAGGAAAATGCATCGCGCTGAGCCATGCGCGGCTGCGAAAGGAGTTTTTTGCTTTTTGAGGAGAACAAGGCTAACCAGGCATGCATGTGGGCACCCTGCAAGCCTTATCCCCCCCGCCCCGAGGCATGTCCCTTCTAGCTAAATGTTCACTAGCAGGTTGTACAGCACAGTAGAAGTGGATCTGGGCAGTAAATCGGTCCTTGGTGAGGTCGCATATCTAGTTTTGTGCATTTTTGGGAGGCGGGGATATTCCTGGCTCTCTCCAGCCAGCCTGTGTGGGGCTGCAGCTGCTGGAAGAGCTGTTGCCTCCGTTAAAGCTGGAATTTCTTTTCATGTGGAGTAATTGAATTTAATGCTTCTTGAGGGGCCAAAAAAAAAATAAAAAAAATCAGAGGGGGGTAATTTAAATCCACGCTGCTGTGGATTTTTCCTAGCTGCTCGGTGTTTCTGCAGAGGGGACTGAAGGCGTGTAGGGTTGCAGGCATGCAGGGTAACCCAGAAGCTGTCGCTGAGAGTACGAGGTGTGCCACAACTCGGGGGCGCGCGAGCCCTTCCCCGCAGGCATCGGCTATGGCTCCTCATGGCTTCTGTGTTTTGCAACGAGCCCACGTGGGGTGGTTGTGTTCCCTGCGTCTCCTCCTGGTAGCCCAGTGGACCTTCTGAGCCCTCCTTTTTTATTATTATTTGCCTTCCCCTAAGGCAGAGCGAGCTGTGCTGCGCCAGCAGAGGCAATATTTGGAGTACGCGTTTTCTTCCTTGGCGGTGGACCGGCTTTGGATTCCTCAGCCGTTTACATGAGGTTTCTCCTTCTCCGCCTCTCCGTACCGCCGGCACCAGCGGCTGCGTGTCTGGTAGAGGCCAAGCTGGTCTGAAAAAACAAGAGTTATGCTTTGCAGCTTTCAAAGACAACCTGCCTCCGAGCTGCCTGAGGGGCTCGCAGCACCGGGGCAGGCCTGGGGTTCAGCTTGCCAGCGCTGCCGGGGGCTCTGCGGGCTGTTCCCTTATTACCTAAGACAAGTCTGAAGGTCTGCGGTCCTTTGCCACGCCGGCACTGCTGTCATCCCGGCAGCGGCAGTGGGGATGGCAAGATGGAGATGAGACAGCAGCACATGAAGGCTGCAGCTCTTCACCCTTCGGCTCAGGCTTCCTTTACCAGTGTCATTCCAAGGAATCCCCCTCAATGGGCTTCTCTTCACAGCCGTGACCCAAAAGCATCATCACGTCCAAACAAAAGAAAATCAGAAATCCCTCTCCGAGTCGACTGATGGAATTGGTGTTAATTTTGTTGAAAAGAACTGCCGCACTCAAAATCTCGTGGGTGACCAGCGCTGCGGGGCTGCGAAACATGACGGAGGCAGTTTTACGTCTGTTCGTCTGTCCCTTGGGGAAGCAGGCGGAGCTCGGAGCAGTGTCCTTGATGTCCCCAAAGCCTTTCTGTTCCGCAGCGTGGAGATGCGAAGGGAGCTGCCCATCCTGTTCACGTGCGGCGCATGTTTTTCGCAGCAAACAGGTGAACAGTCTGTATTATCTTTGTATTGCTTAGGTACAAGAAAATACGGTAATTAAATTACTAAAATTGATGGACTGAACTCCAAAAATCAGTCTGTGGTGATAACGTTGTAACAAAAAGCCTGAAAATACCAAGGAAATTTGTGTGTTGTGTTTAGAGGGAAGGATGGGAGTGTAAATCAGGGATGAATGGCCTGTAATTCAGGGTTATGGTGAGAAATCTCTTTGCTGGTCTGAAAGGAGCGCGTTTGGAGTGTTTGCCTTGTGCGAGATAGGTTGGAAGGAGTTCGGAAAACAACAACCTTGAAGCCTTATCTTGAACCGCAGGCGCAGCGCGTGGGACCAAGAAAGGTGGGAGCCGGAGCGCAGCATACCGGGAGGGCTGGGACAGGGAGTAAGGGCAGCATCGGGAGGCTGCTGGCGGGCCAAGCGCTGGTGGAAGCAAAGGTGCCTCAAAAAGAGTTTGAAAAGTAAAACTGGTGATGGTTGGGGTTTCCTTAATTAGCTTTACCATAGGGGTATGTGACTTTGGGCTCCTCCGGCGGTGCCGGACCACCCCTGAGGTCTTGCAGAGGAGCTGGGGGAGCAAAAGGACGGCGCCCTGCAGCTCCGGAGGGAGCCAGGAAGAGAGCTCGGGTTAAAGCGTAACTCTCCTCCTGCTGGGCGCGTTACCAGCAGTCCTTGCTTTCTTTTCTTTTTGTCGACTCGGCACGGAAGGTCAACTGGTTATCAAGGTGCAAGACGCTTCCAGGCAGTATTGCTGAGTAGTAGGTCCTGCTTGGGGCACTGTGCTTCAGGAAGGATGTGGCCCAGAGGGAGAGCCAGGATAACCCAGAGAAAATGTGATTTGTGAAGGTAATAGGAAGAAATAAGTTTATTTATGCTCGACAGGCACAACTAAAGGAGTCTGAGGCTTGCTGTGTGTCAAGTTGCTGTGGAGAGGAAACAGAAGAACGGACCAAACCCTCAAAACTTCAGGGTTTGAGTGCTGCGTTGCAGCTCAGGCAGTGTCGAGGACTTTGTCTCTGTGCGCCACCGGCTGCCGTGGGGAAGGGAAGATCCTGCGGATCGGATCGGATCACGCCACGGCGCTGGCTCTGACGGGGCTCCTGTGTTTGTAGAAAGCAGCTGTTTGGGCGAGGGCAGCGGTGGGGATGGTGTGTTTGTAAACTTGGGTATCGCCCATGACCGAAGCCCCAGCCCTTCTTTGAGGGTGATATTGTCCTAGATTGCTGTTTGAGTCACCCAAACGCTGATTGTGCTGCCTTATCAGTAGCAAAGTGCTCCTGATCTTCCTCTAATGAGCAAGGCAAGCTTTATTCACTTTTCTGTTCGTGGCTATAAGGAAGGAATTTGTCATTTAGTGCTTAAATATTCACCAGAAATACCAGGAAGGATGAGGTAAGCCCCAGAAGCCTCTATAGGTCCTCTTCAGAAGTGACCTTTTTAATTGGCGATGGTTTCATGGGAAAAGAAGGCGCGGGCACCTGGAGTGGGGCTGGCCCTTGCGTGGGGGCATCCAAAGCGTGTTTTTATTTTGCTTTTATTTTGGTATTCCTGTAACCAGGAGGGCTGCAGTCACACGGCAGGGAAGTGTGCGTTAGTTTGCCTCTCCTTATCGCGCAGGCTGGGAGGTCGGGAACAAAAGGCGCTCTGTTCGGCGCCGGCGCTGCATCGGTAAGCCTCGCGCCCGGCGTCTCCTGGACTTTGCTTCCCTCCTGCCTCGCAGAAGCAGCCGGCAGCTCCTGGCGGTGCGTGCTCCTGTGGCTGGATTTGACTTGGGAGAGGAGGCGATGAGTCCGCAGGTAGGTTTGGAGTGCGAACACGAAAGAGGAAGGATTGGGTTTTTAGAGGGAGGCAGATCTCCAGCCCAGGGGCTGCTCTCAGCCCTGGAAGTGCTGGGAAGAGGCAGGTTGGGCATCCACCCAACTCAGCTGCTTGCTGTTTTCTTCCATGAGCGTGCGCAGGCTATTTAGGATCACAAAATGGTTTGGGTTGAAGGAACCTTAAAGACCATCCAGTCCCCCCCCCCTGCCCTGGGCAGGGACACCTCCCACCACACCAGGTTGCTCCAAGCCCCGTCCAACCTGGCCTTGAACCTCCAGGCATGGGGCAGCCACAGCTTCTCTGGGCAACCCTGGCCAGGGGCTCACCACCCTCACAGCCAGGAATTTCTGCCCAAGATCTCATCTCAATCTCCCCTCTTCCAGTCTAAAACCATTCCCCCTCGTCCTGTGGTTCCACTCCCTGATCCAGAGTCCCTCCCCAGCTTTCCTGGAGGAAAAGAAACCCTGGCAGGGGCTGGAAGGTCTCCCCGGAGCCTTCTCTTCTCCAGGCTGAACCTTTGTCTGCCTTGATGGGGCAGCCACATTTAGGAATGGTCTTTCCTCCCTGTAGTCCATGGGGTGTGCGCATATGATGGTATCTTTGTAGTCTTCTCCGCCTGGATCTTGGGGGAGCTGGACCGGGAGGGACGGTGGCTGCAGGCTTTCGGGGTGCTGAGGACAGTCTGCAAGATCTGGTGTCTTGTGAGTTGGTTTTGGGGGGGTTTTTTTGGGGTGGGTGTTTTTGACTTGTCCAAACAGATGCAGCGTGGTTCTCGTGCCCAGCCTTGAGGCGTATTATGGAGCGTCGCAGCTTCTAAACCCAACTTTGGGGGCTGTGTTGTGAAAGTTGCCTTCACCCCAGGCTGAGCGCAGGCTCACTGGCTCCTCTGAAAAGTGGGTATCACCCAAATCCTTGGGAAGAGGCAAATATTGTGGCTGGAAAGTCGGTGCCTTGCTGCTGGTGATGGTCCCCATGTGGGATTGCTTGGTGGTGGTGTGGCTTTTGGCTGCCATGGGGCGTTGCGGGGCTCTGAGGGTGGTTTTATTAGCGCAGGCTCAGGTGGAACTATAAATACAACTTTACCTCCCTTCTTCCTGGCTTTAAATTGATTTAAAGTCAATTTAAGCGCAGGTTGCCTGCTGCAAGACTGGACAGGCGTGTGTCCCCGGAGGGCTGATGCCACAGCAGTGTTAGCCGTGCCAGGCTCGGTGTCACCACCTCTACAGCGCACCGAGCCGGTGGGATGCTCTTGATCTCTTCTCCTGTCGGATACAGCCTGTTCCGCAGCTGCGGTGTGCGAGGTCTCCGGGCGCCAGGCAGGGCAGCGTTCCCAGCCTGGTGAGGGTGTCCTTGGAGGGTGGTTTTTGTAGCCGGTCCGTCTCCCCCTGTCTGCCCTGGGTGCGATCAGAGCTGGCCTTCATCACAAATTGCTGGGAAAACAGAGTTGTTGTTCCTTTTCCTCTCCCCCCACTTCCCCTCCCAAACTTCCTAGTGTTTGTGGCCAAGGCCAGCAGAGCTCTGGGATGCTGGGATGGCTCCGGGCACGAGCCCTGCAGAAAACGCCTGGGAGGATCTTCCCTGGGAGCCAGACTTTGCTCTCCTCTCCAAGGAAACACCTCGCCAAAGCTTGGGCTGAAGACGCTGTCCCTCGCAGATCAAAGCCCAGACCTTGCAGGTGACTCCCAGTAGTCTTGTTTCCTCTCCTTGTACTCAAAACAGTTGGTTGTGGGTGTTTTTTTAAGCACTGAGGTTTTTACAGCACTTTACAATGTTTAATCAAGTGGGCATTGCTCAAGCAATCGATGAACTGCCTCTGGAGAAGTCTCCTAAAGGCGGTTCATCATCTCACCCCTTTTATCAGGGCGCGTTACGTCACCCTGATGCCGATTTCATCCATCTGTTTCCTTTTCGAAGCAGCAGGACTCGCTGCCGGGCTTTTCAATTCCTGGCGTTTTGCCGAACACCTCTAAACGATCGGAGATGTGCCGGGGTGCCGGGGTGGCCGACGTCATGCTCCGCCAGGTCCGGCACCGGGGGAAATGCCACGTGGGAGGGGTTTGGGATCAGGGATGGGATGGGAACTTCAGTCGAACCATGATCCTGGTTTAGTCTGGGGACTCTGTGTGTGTGTGTGTGTGTGCACGCATCCCCCAGTTTCAAGGTCTGAGGTTTACCTGAAGCATCTAAGGGTACGTTTTATTTGATAAAAACTTAAAATACACTGATGCAGGTGACACCGACCCCTTTCTGAACATGCTGGGGATGTTCCCAGTGAGTCCCCCAGGCACTTGCAGCCTAACCTGGCTGTCCCAAGCCCCCAGACCTCTTTAAGTCTATGGTGGGGTGTTTTTTAATCTGGAAAAAGTGCTTATTTGCTGCCTGCTCACAGAAAAGTGAACGTGGCTGAATGAGAGACATGGTGAGGGGGAGTTTAAAGGGTCAGTGCACAAACCAGCTGCTCGTGAGGCAATAAAAAAGAGCTTCCTGCGCCCTGGGGCTGCACCTTTGCCCAGGGCGCAGGGGCTTGGTTTTGCTTTGCTTTACCACACGTTTGGTAATACCTTACCTAAGTCCCCTTGTTTTGCCTCTCTCCTGCCTTGCGTCTTTTCTTGAGGTTTAGTTACTTAATCTGTGATGAAATATAAAGCAAAGTTCTCCACGCTCGTGCTCAAGAGAAGGACTTTGTTTACAGTTTCTGCTGCCCCTTAACTCATTGACCGATTAGGTTTAATTTTAATAGGGCTCATGCTTTTGAAACCTCGTCTAGGCTAGTATTGCGGGAGGAAAACAAAATCTTAATTGCTAAATACAAAGAAAGTTTGCAAATTGTCTTACAGATCATCCAGATCATCTTTTCATTTTTTAAATCAATAAATGGCTGCACATCCTTGGTGTGGTTGAAGGAGGACGGGTAATGTGCTGCTCTGGTGGCTGTTTCTAGCTCTAAAGGGTTGCTCCCTCATTCAGCCTGTCCATAACACTCTTTCTCATCAATAAGATGTTTTCTAACAATTTGATAGATAAATCATCTCACTGAAGGCACTGATGCCCTGTTCAGCTCCTGGTTATGCTTCATGCTGAGAGGGTCAGCACTGGTAGCCACAACAAGGTGGTTTTTAAAGCAATTTGCTTGTGGGTTGGAGTGTTTAGGATTTGGTTTTGTTGTGTGGGTTTTTTTTTTTCTTTGCAGTAGGTGTCTTTACTTCAATGCTTCAATGCATGCTTCAATTTAAGCTTCCTCCAGTGGGAGGGGGGTCTTTTCTATTTAAAAAACCCACCATCAAACAACCCAGCAGCCTTTGCTTTGGAGTCTGCAAGCAAAGTTATTTCCAGTTCGGCCTTAAATCTTTTTCGAACGGGCAAAAAGTATCACTCTGGAGGATGCGGGGAAATCTGCAGGCGTGGATGGCTGCTGTCACCTCCTGAGCCCTCTCTGCTGCGTTGGTCCCCACTGCTTCCAACCCGGCAGAGCCGTGCCAGTCCGCCACCAAGCCCCGTCGCCGCTGCGAGGTCTTTTTTTTCCCCCCCTAAAGCAAAACACAACCAGTGTTGCAACACGACGTTGGCCGATACGCTAAAGCTTGGCCTCTCCTAAACTTGCTGTGCGCTGCAAATAGCTTGGAAAAGCACTGGAATTGCCCAAGCACGCCTCCCTCTGGAGGCTGGGGAGCTGCTGGGCTGGGCTCGGGGATGGTGCAAGGTCCATGGGCGAGCTGGCGGACCAAGGCTCCGCTTCCAAATCTCCCTCATCCTCCTTCTGCTCGAGCATTAAGAGCCTGACCAGTGTTTCTAGGAAGAGCAGCATAAATCCAGTAAAGCACTTAAGCAAGTCCCCAGCTTTAGGTATATAAGTAGTCTCGCTGGATTTATGCTTTTTAAAGTGGGTGGGGGTTTTAGGAGGCTTTTGTTTTTATCTCGAAGGCTAGTGAAAGCCACCTTCTCCTGTGCCAGGGATGATGTATGGGCATTGGTGAGGCCCCACCTCGAATCCTGGGTTCTGTTTTGGGCCCCTCACTCCAAGGAAGACATTGAGGTGCTGGAGTGTGTCCAGAGAAGGACAACGGAGCTGGTGAGGGGTCTGGAGAACAAGTCTCCTGAGGAGCGGCTGAGGGAACTGGGGTTGTTCAGCCTGGACAAGAGGAGGCTGAGGGGAGACCTTCTCGCTCTCTACAACTACCTGAAAGGAGGGTGTAGCCGGGGGGGTGGGTCTCTTCTCCCAAGGAACAAGCGATGGGACAAGAGGAAACAGCCACAAGTTGCACCAGGGGAGGTTTAGGATGGATGTTAGGAAAAAATTCTTCCCGGAAAGGGTTGTCAAGCACTGGCAGAGGCTGCCCAGGGCAGTGGTGGAGTCGCCATCTCTGGAGGTATTTCCCAGCCGGGCAGACGTGGTGCTGAGGGACATGGGTCAGGGGTGGGTTGGGCAGTGTCACATTGATGGTTGGACTCAATGACCTTATAGGTCTCTTCCAACCTGGGTGATTCCGTGCTTCTGTGTTCGCTGCAGCAGCTTCTCCTCTGTTTGAATCAAGTTCACTTGAACAACCCCGTCTTCTCCTGGTGACAACTTTAGACGCCAGTTCTGCAAAGTTTTGTCATGTTTGCCTTCAGTGTGGTGTCCTAGAGAGATGCTGGTGTCCATAAGTCCGCGTGGGTCCATGAAAGCTCAGCCAAGCCTATAAGAGTGGCTTCTGTCTGTCTGTCTGTCTCCACCCATCACCCAGCTCCGTCTGCTCGGTGGCACAGGGGCTGATGAGAGCACTCAGCAGAGTGTTGACCCGGTTGCTTTGCTCCCCAGTGTCTAGGCAGAATAAGAACTGCTGTTGAGCAGTTCTCCATCCATCCCTTCAAGTGTTCCAGCACACCTGGACAAGTTCTTGCTATCCCTTTTTGGTCCAGCATGTGTTGAGGCAACCTGGGAATTTGTGGGTGATAGAAAATGAGGCGTTGGTGGTGCCTTGAGACGCTTTGCACCAGCGAAAGCTGCAGAAGTTCTTCGGGGTGTGGAGTAATTACCCGAAAGAGGAGAATCAGGCTGGTGAGAGCAGCGCTTGCGAAGTCTAGGCACCATGGTGGTGGCAGCAGGATGTTTGTCTCCCTTGGGCTGGTGCTCTGCTGCTGTACAAATATGGCACGTGCCCTAAAAGCCGCTCTTCTAGCGGAGGCCACCGTCTGCGGCAATGAGCGGGACTATTCCATCCTGCCGTGTGCGTACCCTGCTTTGCATGAACGGCTCTAAGGTAATTTTTCATTCTGCTCTCACAAGGACAGCGCGTCTGTGTTTTCTTTCCAGCTGCTCTAATACGGGTCTTTGAGAAATTGCATTTTCTGGATGATTCTGGGAGCCGCTCTGCTGGGTGGGCTCTCCGGCAGAGGAGGAGAGGTTTGCTTCACTCTTGGCTTCCAAAAGCCGCTGCTTTGCCCCGTTGCCCCCAGTAATGGAGAAAGTTTGATCCCGGTGGGTGAACTCCAGATGAAGCAAGTGGCTTTTCAGGAGGCCCTTTTTGTCTTGAGGTCTTTTTCTCAGGGGGGCTCCCGTCCCTCTGCCCAACACCTCTGGTGACAGGGGATCAGCTGGAGCTTCAGCACCAGCACTGACAGATCCCCCCGCGACTGAGATCCCGGCGCCAAGAATGATGTGATTTGTTCTGAGGGGCGCTGGGGAAATCCCATAAATGCTGGGAAACGAGCTGGCACTTCGATGGGTAACAAAAGCTTTTGCTTTTGGAGGGTGTTTCTCCTCGTGCTCCCCATCTCCTCCGGATGTGGGGATGGTTGGAGGCTCGGGCTGTGTCCAGGGAGGACCGTTCCTGCCCACATGCACGAGGAAGCGAGC
This sequence comes from Chionis minor, assembly GCA_013398295.1. Lineage (NCBI taxonomy): Eukaryota > Metazoa > Chordata > Aves > Charadriiformes > Chionidae > Chionis > Chionis minor. Next base: position 69,884 of record VZSF01005772.1, read on the forward strand.
AGGACCAAAGACGAACGCCTGAGGGGCAGAACTGGGAGGAAACCCCGGTCCTCCATGCTCATGACGTGGTGTCTTAAAAACCAAATGGTGCTGCCAGAGCCTGCTCTAGGTGGGGATATGGGGAAGTAGCGCAACGTATTGGAGATGCTGTTCCGTCAGAAGTGGGGGGATTTGAGTGTCCTGCTGATGCAGGCCCTGCCATTTAGGTGCTGTAATGGGAGATTTATAAACCAGCTTATTTTCTGTTGAGGCATGGAAGGTGCCCTCCTATTAGTAGAGGGGGGGAAAAACTGCTTTAAGAGCTAACTGGTAGTTTTGAATGGTGTTTTTTCTTTTCAGAGAATTCACATTAATAACGTGTCCTCCTAAAACAGAGTGGATGAAAGCGGCAGTGATCAGAACTGCTGAGTAAGCAGCGGGTAATCCCTCCTGGACTTGACAAATCCACACTTGCTCCCAACAAAATCTCCCTCCACCTCTTATTTAGTATATATTTCTGTAATCTCTTTTTCCAAACACTGCTGTCGCAAAGCACGTGCGGCCCAAAGACCGTGGCGCGCCCTGGGGACTCTGCTCACTCCGTGGACCTGGAGACAGAGCAGCACCTGGACGTGGGGTACGACTCATGCTGGTTTCAAATGGTTGGATTTCCATGCTGAGAAATGCAATGCAGCCCTAATTAGCTGCCCCATACGTGTTTTGTCCTGCTGTGCCATGAAACGGCACAGCTCTAATATCTAATTTTTTTGCCTCTTGTGTTTGTTTTTTTTTTTTAATCCAGGCAAATGAGGTGACTGACAGTGCTTACATGGGCTCGGAGAGCACGTACAGCGAGTGCGAAACCTTCACGGATGAAGACACCAGCACACTAGTACATCACGAGATGCACGACGAAGTAGAAACGGACAGTGCCATTGACTCCACCGTCCACTCGGAGTTCACGGATCCCATCGAGGAGCCGGAGCATGGGTGAGTGGGAAGGGTGAGGAGCAAAACTCACCGTGCGGGGCAGGAAACTCTGGCAAACTGGGAGCAGACGGGGACTGAGGGAGACGCAGCCTGAGGATTTAAAATGAAGTGGGCTGAGTCTGTCTTGCTGAAACTGGTTGGTTTGTTCTTTGGCTTTGTAACTTCATGCAAGACCAAAATAGCTCTTCTTCAAGAATAATGATAATAATTAGACTGCACCGTGTGTAGGCTGTTTTGGAGCTCGGCCTGGCAATCTCTTTGAGTTAATCATTGCTTGCCTTGGGAGAACTTCTGTACCCTCATTAACATCTTTAACCTCTAAAGTAAGTTCTCAGATGATACAAACACCTGAAATACTTGCAGTTTTTAATCTATCACTTAAGCCAGAAACGCAACATGTAATTTTCAAGTCAGGAAGGGAACTCACAGCATTCTTGTTTTTCCTAAACATGCGTGCGCCCTTTGATGTGCAACCACCTCCTGTAATAACTAGTTTTAAACTTGTGCCTGAAGCACAGAAGCGTGAGCTGAGATCATCTTCCCCGGGTCTCAACTGCTGCTGGCGAAACTGCTCCTGGGCCCACCTCCTCTCCTAGATTTTGCAGGAAAAGTGGGGGTTTGGGGCGAAACTGGGATGCTGGCAGGTGGGAAGGAAGGGAATAACTGCTTTAAATAGTGACCCAGGAGCACTGGTCTGCGCCGAAACCTCTGGAACCATCATTACTTAAGGTCTGCTAATACATAGAATTTTTTTGGCCAAGAACGCATGATCTGGTGGGTACTTTAGAGTTCTTACTGCTTTTAGAAAGCACCAGGCTTCCCCAAATCCCACCCCAAAAATCACATCAGGGAACGTCAGAGGTGTGGTGAGCGGTCGGTGCTGCTTGGACGCTCAGCACTGGGGCTGAAAGGGTGCTGTGGATTAGGGAGGAAATGGGATTAGCTGGCTAGGCTCTCCTCGCCCGAGCGCGTTCAGCTCAGTGACAGTTAAATCGGGATATAATCGGCTGCTGAGCTCCCTGGCCGCTGAGCAAAGGGGCTCTGGAGGGGCCATGGCAGCCTGCGTGCGCTCTCGTCCCCTGGGGAGAATGCCGTGCCTTGGATTCACCTGCCTGTAGGTACAAAATACTTTGCTTGGGGATATTATTTTTTTTTTTAAGATTAGCTTGTTCTTGAGGCTTCCCTGCTACTCCCAGCATGGACCTGGGAAGGTTGGGTGTCCTTTGGGTGCTCTGCCCATGTGCAATGGTGCCTGTTGCCCGGTGTGTTGAATGCACGCAAATTCCAGGTAGCCAAAAAAAAAACCCCAAAAAAATCAAGGAAAAAAGTTTATTTGGCTTAAAGATTTGGAAGGCTTGAGACGGGAACCTCTTGGAAGTGTATTCCCAAGCTGTTTTCGTCCTGTTAAACCCCAGGCAGGGCAACAGTTTCATACCTCTAGCTCCCAGAGCTCTTCCAGGGGGGAGCCAGTGCGTACGAGCAGCTGGTGGACTGAGTCAAAGCTTTGACACTACTTTTCGGTAGCCGTTAAAGCTCGACATTCCTTAGATGGTTTGAGCTTAAGCAGTTATTTAGGCTGTGTGTAGTAAAGAGCAGTTGGACTCTGGATCTCGAAACTGCTGGAGCCTCCAGTAGTTGTATACAAAATACTCCTACTGTTTATTGCCCGGAGCATCCCTGGCCGAGGGTTTCCAGGTGCCGGATCAAATCTGCTTCTGTGCGGTGCTTGTCAAACCGCAGCCCCGAATTCAGAGGCTTGGGGTTGGGTTTTGCTTGCCAGTTAAAAATTCCACCCCCTGCCTTCTATTCCTGGAGAGGTTTCCGATGCTTTCGGCAACAGTCTGCTGGGTGCAGCAGCTGACTCACCGCCGGGAAGGATGGGCTTCTGACGGATCCCGCTGCGGGAATATCGGTGCTTGTCGAGTGCACGAGGAGGATGTGCAGATGCCCACAAGCTGGGCCGCACTTGTATGCGGATAAGTAGCAAGCGGCTGCTGGTTTGGCTGGAGGATTGACATGTTTTTTATTAACAGGCTAAGGGTAAATCCTTCAGATGGTGCAGGTTTTTGTCATAAATGGCTTATCTGTAATCTTTTTTTTCTTTCTGATTTAGTACAGCAAATCTAGTCACAGCCACATTTTCCCTCTCCGAGCAAGTGGGTGAAGATCATAAAATCACAGAACAGTTTGGGTTGGAGGGACCTTAAAGACCATCCAGTGCCACCCCCTGCCCTGGACAGGGACACCTCCCACCACACCAGCTTGCTCCAAGCCCCGTCCAACCTGGCCTTGAACCTCCAGGCATGGGGCAGCCACAGCTTCTCTGGGCAACCCTGGCCAGGGGCTCACCACCCTCACAGCCAGGANCACTGCTGGCCACACTTAGATAGGAGCGCAGGCTGAAATAGCAGTTTTTATAATAATGCAATTTTAAAATATTTTTTTTTAGCATTGAATTTTGGAGAGGAGAGTGGTGCTAGTGCCCCCAAAACACCTCCTTGGGGCTCATAGACATGTGGGCTGCTTTCACAGCCTCGTTCTTATAAATTCCCCCGTTCTGCGCCCCACCC
>VZSF01005772.1:73462-88148 GCA_013398295.1 Chionis minor
CGTGGGGGCTTGACTTCATACAACACTGCGCACCTGGAAAGACACTTGGAGAAGCTAGGACTTCTGGGCTGAGCTGTGTCCCCTCTCAAGCAAGGGACATCCCAGGACCTGTGCTGGGGCTGTTCAGGGTTTAGGTTGAGGTTTAACACACTACAGCCTTCTGGAACCGGCATTAGAAACACAAAAAACAGCATTTTCCCTCCCCAAGATTGTTGTGAGTGCATACAGCATTTTCCCAACAGGAGCAGGGAAAGGGCTCCTTTGTCTCTCCTGGGATCTGTCACCGCCGCGTTTGGCAGCTGCCTGTAAACCCCCGGGATTTGTGTCATGGGGGGGGTTACAGCGTTAAACCCCGGTGCTGGGCTCCTGATAGGATTATACAGCAATAAGTGAGCGCGAGCCCGGCGTGTCGGCTAACGATGTAATTCAAAACATATTTAGGGTTTGTCTGGGACACGGCGAGCTTTTGGTTGCGCCCGTGCCATGCAAGGGCTTGTCCCCAACCCTGGGTGCTGTCCTGCCAGTCCCACCCCCAAATCCGACGTTGCGGCTGCCAGGGGAGCTTGTGTTTGTTGGGGAAAGCGGGGGGGAAATAATTGCTGCAAAGTTCCCGGTGGTGCCTGGGCTGCTCCTTCGGTGTTGAAGGCACAGGGTGAATTGTGCTGTAAGGAAGAATCACAGAACCATAGAATCATTTATGTTGGAAGAGACCTATAAGGTCATCGAATCCAACCATCAGTGTGACACTGCCTAACCCATGTCTCTCAGCACCACGTCTGCCCGGCTGGGAAATACCTCCAGGGATGGCGACTCCACCACTGCCCTGGACAACCTCTGCCAGTGCTTGACAACCCTTTCCATGAAGAAATTTTTCCTAATATCCATCCTAAACCTCCCCTGGTGCAACTTGTGGCTGTTTCCTCTTGTCCAGTCACTTGTTCCTTGGGAGAAGAGACCCACCCCCCCGGCTACACCCTCCTTTCAGGCAGTTGTAGAGAGCGAGAAGGTCTCCCCTCAGCCTCCTCTTGTCCAGGCTGAACAACCCCAGTTCCCTCAGCTGCTCCTCAGGAGACTTGTGCTCCAGACCCCTCACCAGCTCCGCTGTCCTTCTCTGGACACACTCCAGCCCCTCCGTGTCTTCCTTGGAGTGAGGGGCCCAAAACTGAACCTGGGATTTGAGGTGGGGCCTGACCAGTGATGAGTACGGGGGGACCATCACTGCTCCAGTCCTGCTGGCCACACTATTCCTGATCCAGGCCAGGAAGCTGTTGGAGTCCTTGGCCACCTGGGCACTCTGCTGGCTCATGTTCAGCCAGCTGTTGACCAAGAGCTAGCCTGGTCTGCCGGAATGGGGGCCGTGACTTGGAACGTGGATGTATCATGTGCAGTTGGAAAGGCTGCTGCGGTGGCCGCCCTCTAACATCTTCCTCTTTGCTCCCACAGATCCCACCCGCACGACCTGCCCCTGGGCTCGGACCTCAGCCACTCCATCGTGACGGTCATTAGCGGAGAGGAGCATTTTGAGGATTACGGAGAAGGGAATGAAGCAGATTTGTTCTCAGACAGCTTGTGTAATGGGGAAAGCAGCTTTAACAGCTCCTCGTTCCTCACTCCCAGGTAACGCTCACCACCGCGCCGGCCGCATTTTAACCCATTTCACTCGCTCTGCGTCGTCGCGTAGGCTTTGTGTGGGTGAGTTGTTCGCTTTGGGCTCGCGCACCAGTCGGCCTGCACGAAGGGAGTTCCTGGCAGACTTTGGATACAACGGGGTAATCTGCTTGGAAGTGGAAGAGGAGATGCATCCCTCAGTCTTTCCTTTTCCTGAGCAGTGCCCACCCTCCCATCCAGAGGCGCTAGTGCCCGTTGGCAGCAGGTGGAAGAGTGTTTCACGTGCATCCAGGACAGCGTCGTATTCCCACTCCTATTAGGGATGTGGCTCCTTGCAAAACCTTCCGGCAGAGAAAACCACGGTGTGGCTTTACCCCTGGTCCTGTTGGATGACTTTTCTTTCTTCCTTTTCTTTCTCTCTTGTGCTTGTATTTTTGGCTTTGATGTGATGCTTAGTTGGATTCGCACAAGGTGCGGCCGCCTTCCTCCTCCTCTCGGCAGCTGAAGGGATACACGGAGCGAGAAGCAGGCTGTAGCGTTTTCCCTGCACTCCCTGCATTAGGGTCTGCAACCAGGGAAATGCTGGTTTTCCAGCCCCTGTGGGGTGAACCAAGAAGCTGGTATGACAGTACAAAACCCATCAATACTTACTTTCTAAGGAAAAAAATGTACAAGCTGGAATGATCAGCCACTGCTGCAGCCCACAAAGTCTGTGTGATGACAGAGAACACCAGGGAACACTTCCTCCGTCGGGCAGCACGTCTCTGCGCGAGGCAGGAGTGGTCTCTGCCGGCCGCGTGCTTGTGTTGAAGGCAAGAACATCATTTTTCCCTTTGGGATCATACACGATTGTGACTTTCTGCAGCTGTATAAACTTGTCATAACGGTTTTTTAATTTTTTTTATTTCTTTTTTTTGCTGCCTGCTTGTTTTCTACCGGCTTCCCGAAGGCCTTTGTAGAATTTGGGCACTTCTGGTTGCAGACAGGGGTCGGCTGATGGAGGAGAACTGCTGTCGCATCTCCACACCTGCGCTTTGCCGCAGGTCAGGGCTGACTTGCTTTTTCCCTCTCACAGCAGCAGTTTTGAAGATGTTACACTAAACCTGCAGTAGGAGAGCGTTGCTGTAAAAGCATCCCTAACCCATTCCTTCAGGAAACCGCTGCTCTAGCGCTTGATGTGCTGGGCTACCCTGGAGTGGAAGGGACACGTCGCTCGCTCGTCCACGCTCGTCCTTTGATTGCACCGTGCGGAAATGCTGAGTATGGCTGTCCATAGTGGTGCTGCAGCATAGGAAGTGCTCTCGGATCAAAACCAGCCTTAGTGTTGGTTTTGAGTTTCTCTTTGAGTGTGGGCCTCCACCCTCAGCCAGAAGGCTCCTGGCAAGGGAACGTTCAGCTAAAGGAGCTATGCAATCGGTTGTGCTTTTTCGTTAATATCAATCCGCAGCTCCCAGGTTGGTTTCACTCCCGGTGTTCAAATCTTTGCTCTGTCGGGGCACCGTCTCCCCTCCTCTGCTCTGTCTCTTTGGCTCTTATCCACAAGATCCTTCTCTGCAGCAGCTTTCCTCTGCCGGGAGGGGCTCACTCGGCACGTGGCCACGCAGCTCCTGGTGGTTTATGCTGGAGACTCGCTGCTGGGGCTTGCTCGGGAGGCAGGCTGCGGATAAACCCTGCAAAACCCCGGAGTTAAGAATGCAGCTCCGTCTGAAACGGAGGATTTCCTCATGCCTTTCAGGTCTAGCCCTTACCTTGGGTAATGGTTGCGTGCGTGAAGGTCCTTAGCTGATGGTTCTCTGAGATTTCACTGGTTTTCTGAACACAGCCCTGCCTCCCCACTGCGTTTAAATGCAGTGAAACCTTAAAGAACTACAGGATATCTCTGGTTCAGGCTGAACTCTTTATTTTTTTATATTTTTTTTTTGGCTATGGTTTGAATACGAGGAACGCTATCGCTTGTAAACGGTCACATCGCTGCGCGCCCTTTGCGTCTTACAAGTGGGAATAACGTCGACAAATTTTCCTGCCCCAGCTCCACATCTCCACCAGAGGACTCTTACAAAACCCAGGAGCCTTCAGGGAACGCCGCATGGGGTGTCGCGTTTTCCTGCTTAGTCCCAGTGTGCGTGTTCATTCCCTCCTCTTGGGTTGCCACCTCCTCCCCGGCGCGTCCATCCGGTAGGAGAAGTCCCTCTGCGACGCTTGGAGGGAAATGAGCGGCAACCGCCGGGAAAAGCTCCTGGCACGCATCTGTCTGGGTTGCCGCCGCACTGTGTCTGTGAGCACTGATGACCTGTGGAAGACGGACGTTACCCGGCGCGCTGGAGGGAGGAGGTGGGAAGGCTGCGCGTGGTGCGGAGCGTGGCGCCTCGCCGCCAGGGGTAGGTGGGGACGCGGCGCGGTTGAGCTCTCGCCCACTTGGAACGGGCAAGCGACCAACGCAGCCGGAGGCCAAGTGTATCTGCAGGCACCCGAGGAGTTGCCAGGCGGGCCTGGGGGTTCTCCTCTGTGCTTCTCTTCCCGTTCTGATTAATGCCGATTAGATTCGGGTTCCGCACCTCGCCTGGGGATGCGCCCAGCTGGCTGAGCCGTTTCCGCCTCCCGGCTGGGGCGAGGAGGATGCGCCGAGGAGGATGCGCTGAACGGGGCTGACGAGGCAGCCAGGCGCGGGGATGGAGCCCCGAAATGGGTGCATCGCTTCTTCCAGCTGCCACAAAGCTTCTGTCACATCTTACCCTGTGCAAAGCTTGAGCTACTGAACTCACTGCTGGCGGGTAACAATAATCCCAGGTCCAAACCTGCCATAGAGGGTAGGGGGAATGGGTTTTTTTTTTCCAGGAATGGGAAAAGAGGAGCAATTCGGCATTTACTGTTCTAAGGGGGCTTGGAAATACTGTACAGACGGCACGAACTCAGAGGCCTGAGCCTGGGGGGTGGCTGGGCTGTTGACACCCCACTGCCACCAAAAACACGTTGGTGAGGGGGTTGTGCAAAGGTACTGGAGCCAGGGGACCCCTCATGGGGTGTCCCGGGCACTCAGCATCTCCCGGACCAGGACTTGCCAGTGTGGAACTGTGTCACGGGGCTGACTAGCCCTTTCGGATGCCGTTTAGTTTTGAGCTTGTTTGTGTTTGCTCACACCTTTACCTGTCTTTCTTATTGAACTGCTTTGTTTTTTCACTATTAACCTTGCTTTGATTAAAGTCCGTGGCTTCCAGAAGCGTGTTTTCCTGCAGAAAGGATTTGCAGCATGGATTTGGCCCCAAAGTGACACAAACTCTTTGCTGTTCAGAATCCCTTGGCCAAACTTTTGTCCTGCCCTGGCCATGTCAGGTGGGGGAAATGGCTCCCCGGTTTGCCAAGGGTCAGTGAATCCCTCGGCAGCTTGCTTTCCCTGGCAGCAGCTGAAAACACAATGCCAATGGGATCCATTAGCTCCCCAGGCCGTTAAAGTCCTGTAGACCCCCATGTCCCTGCGCCAAATGACGTTCCCTACAATAAGGCAATGCTGCCGCTTTGCTCCTCCGTGCTTCGCTTCATAGAAGGCGGCAGCTGAATCTCAACCACCTTTTTGATTTTGAGTTGGAAAACGGCGCGACCGGCCAAAGGATTTGGCTCTCACTCACGGCGCCCGGTCCAGCCGTGTGCAACTTTGGTCTGCATTTACCGAGGCAAACCAGCACCATTGCTAGAACCCCCTGAGAGTGGTTGCTTAGAAATCACGTTGGAAAATAAACTTTATGGTCGTGGTGGTTTGTGGAAAGCATGCCCCTTGCCTTCCCTGGGCTCTCAGGGGGTTTGGAAACACGGGCCAGGCTCAAAGTCTCCAAGAGGAGGGCGGTGGAAGCCCTGCTAATATTATAGCAATTCCATAATGACCGCGATTTGGCTTCTGAAATTGAGGGGAGAGGTGACCCAACCGGCCCTGAAGTTTGTAATTGCAAGTCTTGTCTCTCGCACCAAAAAGCCTCCCCTACCCCAACGTTACCACCCAGCTTGTGGAAGCCACGGATGAAAATCAGCCCTGTCTGTTCTGTCCTGTTAAAATGACCCTTGTGATTTCTCTAGCACCAATCCGCTCGCTGCGAAACTGCACAGCATTATCGCAGATGAAGCATTTGAGTTTTACTGTAGCCAGTGCCACAAACAAATCAACCGCCTCGAGGATCTTTCCGCTCGCCTGAATGATCTTGAAATGAATAGGTAATTGGGCTCGTGCGTGGCCATTTTCAGTGCTGGGAATGATGTTCTGGGAGGGAAGGAAGACTCTCCTTGTCTTGCACAGCTTTCCTTCACTGCTGCATTGTCCTGGTTGCGAAAGGGGTTGGATTTCACCAAGGTGAGCCTCTCCAGGTGGTAAATGTTGTAATGACATTACGGAGGGTGAGCAAAAGTTTCCTTTGGTCTGAGCCATGGAGGCTGGCGGACAACGAAAGTCTTCCCTTCTGCTCTGGGGACCTCTTTGCATGTCCTGCTGAGTGGTGGGTCTTTCTTCACGCTCCGAGTAATGCAGTCCTTGCACCGGGACGTGAAGCTGTAAGCTGATCGTGTACAGTATTTCTGTCACCGAGGAAAAGACTGCTGGCTCTTCTGGCCGGTGCTACCCTGGTTCAGCCTGGAAGGGTGGATAGAGCCCGTCCTCCCGCTGCAGCAGTAACCTGGAAACATCACCTTGCTCTCTGTGGCTTGGGACCTCTCCTGTAGCCGCTCTCTCGCTTTGCAGCAGTAAAAATCTTGGTTTTTCCCAGCTTTGCCAGCTGCCTGCCCGCCTAGGTGCCACCACTAGCTGGGTAGATGTCATAGACACCGGGGCCTTTGCGGAGGAGCTTCACGAGCTTTGGAATGTAACGTTTGAGATCTACCAGCCAGCAGTTGGACTCGCTGATTTGATGAGCGGGGAGGGATTTCTATTTGTTTATTTTTTTCAGACCTGGATGGCGGCATTAGGGATAATTGTTCTTCTCGCATCTGGTGTGCTTTTCCAAGCCTGGTTTTTGGTCGTGCTCTCAGTCTCTTATCTGTCCTCTACAAGGACAGTGTGACATGGGAGCTCTCCTGGGCTGTATAGCTATGGGAGAACAAGTGGAAAACAAATAGGAGCTTGGCTTTAAGTTCTTTAACGGAAAAAGTGCTTCTCTGCCTCTCTCTTTCTCGGATAAATAGTTGCCTTTGCTGTTGGAGGCCTTTGAGGGTCAGTGATGAGTCTCAGGTTATGCAGTTTTTAAGGAGAACGCTGGACTTCCCTGGATGCACCAGCAGCCTCACTCCGTTTGAGGCTTTCTCCGCCAAATTGAGCTGCAAAGCTGAAACTAACACCTCGGAGCCTCCTGTGATGGACGGGATTTCCAGAGGAGGCTTCCCCACCTGTGGTGTCGTGGTGGGAATTCCGTAGGTTTTGATTCAATGTATGCCCTCAAGGCGAGTAGGTACGGTTCCTCCATCTGTGTTCACGGTTTCCCCTGCACGGATTTGCTGGGAATTTGTTCCAAGTGCCCCTGCGCACCGACCCGATGGAAAGGAGGTTGCCCACCCTTTCTGCGGTGGGGACACGAGAGGCGTCCCCAGGCAGGACCTGGCAGGACCTGTTGTTTGCTCCCGGCATCGCCAGCAACGCGAAGGGGGACAAGTCCTAGATGGCAGGTGAAGAGAGCAGCAGAAACTGCACCAAACTCTGGGCCAAGCAGCCTCCCACCGTGCCTGGGAGGCAAAGCCCGAGGACACCCGCTCCAGAGGATGGGAGCAGCTGGGGTGAAACCAAAGCTGCCGTCTAACAGCATCGCTTTTAAAGGCTGGGGGCGAATATGCAGCGTTATACACTTGGAAGAAGGTGGGGAGCCTGGTCCCAGCATCGGGGAGCTGCTGCCTGAGCCCGCGGCATGGCAAGGCAGGGAAGAAATCCGCCGGGAGGTTGTGGTGAACCAGTTTTATAAAAGCACGTTTTGTTTTCGTGCCCTTGAAGTGGAGGCGGTGCGTCTCATCCCCCTCTGGAGAGACCCGCAGGTGCTGGCACTGCTTGCCGATAAGCCGTACGTGGAGAAAAATATTTTTTCTCTCTGCGGTGCTGGGGGACGTCCGTGACTCGTTAGGACCCCTGGCAAACGCCAGAGCCTGACCTCCTCCCCTCGGGTGGCGGCCGAGCGTCCTTGAAGCACGGCCAGCAGCGGTTCGTGCAGTCCTTGGAAATCTGGGGTTTGACACCAGGTCTGGTAACCCCGACAACAGCCCCTGGTCCATCATTGTTGTTTTTTGTTGTTTTTTTTTTTTAAAGAAAATTATCTAGAGCTGTTTTTAATTCCTCCTTCTAAGAACTAATGTAATTCACAGAATCATAGAATCACTTGGGTTGGAAGAGACCTTCAAGATCATCGAGTCCAACCATAAACCTACACTGCCAAAACCACCCCTAACCCATGTCCCTCAGCACCACGTCTGCCCGGCTTTTAAATACCTCCAGCGACGGCGATTCCACCACCTCCCTGGGCAGCCTGTTCCAATGCTCGATAACCCTTTCGGTAAAGCAGCTTTTCCTAATATCCAACCTAAACCTCCCCTGGCCCAACTTGAGTCCATTTCCTCTTGTCCTATCACTTGTTCCTTGGGAGAAGAGATTGACCCCACCTGGCTATAACCTCCTTTCAGGGAGTTGTAGAGAGTGATAAGGTCTCCCCGCAACCTTCTCTTCTCCAGGCTAAACAATCCCAACTCCCTCAGCCGCTCCTCATAAGACTTGTTCTCCAGACCCCTCACCAGCTCCGTTGCCCTTCTCTGGACAGCTCTAGGCTTTGTTGCGGCTCTAGGCAGGAACGGGCTCCCAGATGATTTTTTTTTTTTTTTTCTTTGAACGGAGCTAAGCACCAGGGAATGCAATTGCTGCTTCTCTGCACGGGCTAGAGCCATGTTTGCCGTCATCGTTCAGCGATGACCCAGTGTCCGTCATGTGTCCCAGTGGCATCTGTTTGACAACTGTGCGTGTTTGGGTGGAAGACAAGATCCAAGCTTGCTTTGCTAGCGTGCAACCACATGCACCATGACTGAAGGACTGGAAGGAGCATCTTAACAAGTAGCTGTTTCTGAAAAAGGCGCTTTTTTTTTCATTTTCTGCAGCGGGGAGAGCCTGCAGACCCAGCCCGCGGGGCAGGGTAACGCAGACCTTGGCTGTTCGTACTGGGGGTCACACTGAGCATTAGCTAAACCCTGACCGCTGTGGTATGGTGGCAGCTGGCTCGGGCATCTACGGAGCTGGGGTGCGTGATCTCCGTCAGCTATCTGTGCAACGGAGAGCTCGTACCCCCCCCAGCCCTTGTAACAGTGGCCGTGCTTAAAATCCAGAAAGGGACACGATCAGCAGCTCCTTAAAATCTCTGAGCTACAAGTAGGGACAATTTTGTGATGATCCGGAGCCAAACAGTGAGAAGAATCTCTGTGAGAAGCGCAAACCAGCGTGCGGAGGGATGGAAGTGCCCATTTGCGGGCAGGCGGTGTGCCCTGTCCCCCCGCTGGCGGGCAGGGGGGCTCTGGGGTGGGTGGCAGGAGGGCTGGGGTGTCGCGGGATGCAGGAGACGGAGCTCGGGCTGCCGTCGGCGCCAGGCTGAAACCCACCAAACTCCTTGCTATTATTAGCCCTTTTCCTTGGGGATCAGCTTTCAGGGCAGGGAATCGGCCGGTGAGAAGGAGACCGTTGCTGGAGGCGGCGAGGTTTGCGGCGGCGTTATTCCATTTGCTTCGTTATCGCCGCGTTGTTAAATATGCCAGGGGGTTTCCTCGCCTTGCCTTTCGCCGGGGGTGGCCGGGCTGGGTGGGGGGGTGCATGCTGCGCGGGCTCCCCTGCCATAGCCAAGGATGTGCCCTGGAGTGCTTGCCGTTTCCTGTTTCCCTCGCTCTCCACTGTCAGCTTTCCTAACTCTTTCCTGTTTTCTCTTCGTTTTGCAGTCCAAATAAAAGGCTCTCAAGCAAGAAGGTGGCAAGGTAAGCTCATGCTCGTGTTACTCCTTGGTGAGAGGAGCTGCCGGGCCCGTGGAGGGAAGGTTGTCGAAATAAGTTTGCGGTGGCGTACTTCTGGCCGCGTTGCGTAGCGCTGGGGAAATTAAGCGGGTTTCATTCTGTTTTTCTGAAACGCGGTTTTCCACTCGTGGACGCAGCTGGAGGCTGGTGTCAACCCCATTTCTCGCGGGACAGAAGTAGGGGTGATTTTTCACCCCCCTCCATCCCTAGCAGGGAGGCGTGTGGAGTGGGGAAGGAGTCTCCAGAAGGGCATGTCCCTCTGGACTGCTTGGCTGGGCTGTCTCCTCCCCGGTGTCACCGGCGTGGGGCTCTGGAGGACTGGATTGGTCTGTACACCCGCTCAGAGGGGTTTCTCCAGCACCCCAAAAAAAGGCAGCCACCTTAGACAACTCCCTTAGTCCTGTTTCGCTTTGCTCGGTGTAATGCTAGCGCTTGACTTTGCAGGAGCTCGCTCCAGGGGCTTCGGAGAGTTCCGGGGAGGGGGGGCAGCTGCAGGTAACACCACCCTGGGGTTTAACGCTGTGCCGCTCCCGTCCTGCGGGACCCTCTCGCGTAGTGCCCGTCGCCCGTTCCTCCTGAGCGTTTTCTATCCCTGCCTGTGCTGGAAAAGCTACAGAGTTTGCTCTGAATCACTGGGGCAGCGGATCCATCCGCTCCCGATGACACTGGGTGCTCGCCTTTCCTTTCCCTCCCGTTCCCGTGTCCTTGGGCTTTTGAGAATACACTCGGGCTGACCTTAACTGCCCTGCCTGCCTCTGCCCCGCTGGGGAGGGCGGCTGCCTTCTGCGCTTGCTGCTTTTCTCTTTGCTGGTTTGGGAGCGGGGCCGGGGCGCTGCGGAGGAGTAGGCAGCTCCATTTGGGTGACACTCGTGGCCCCATGTCTTGGTGCTGGGGCTGCTCCCTGCGCTGACCCCAGCAGCTCCTGCGTGCCTCTCCCTCCCGGCCGTGCTCTCACACCTTTCCCTTCTCCACTTTTCCCGCAGTCAGCAAGTCTCCCCTGGCACCGTTTCCCCTCCTGGCGAGGAAGCGAGTCCTTGATATTACATTTCCTAGTTCCCGTCATCTTATTTTCTAGATCTTTGTTAAAAACACTGGCAGGAAAGAAGGTTGAAGGGAGCAGCCTGCCCCCAGGTTTCCTGTTTTAAGTCTAGTTTTGGTCCCGTGTCTGGCAGAGCAAATCTGGGGCAGATCAGAGTTAAACTTTTGGGAATGGAGATGCCTGGTCTTACAGAAGCTCGAGCCCTCCTGGCCCTTTGTATTTGCAAGACGCTTTTCTGAGACTGGGACTTGTGGGCTTATGTATATATTGGTTAATTCAAGAGAAGTCAAATTTAGTTTGTGGTAACAAGAGAGATAACAGGGGTTTGCCGCAGAATTGAGCCAGATCCTTAAGATCAGACCAGAGAGAGCCCTTTGTTGCAGATACTGTAATTACTGAATAATACCAAAGCTTTTAGGAAATTGATTTTATTTTGGTAAGGGCTCTTTCCTGATTTTTGTTATCCACGTTCTGCTTCTGCCAAGAAATCTCAGCTGCTTAGGCCCTGTTGTGCTTGGCACGATTTAAATGACAAATGTGCCTGAGACTTTAGAATCTAAATATATACTCAGGATGAGGAGGCAAAATAAGGCTGGTACTCAGCTGCAGTCTCTTTGGTAAAGGCCAGTTACGCTTCATGAATATTTGCATGAGTGTATTGTGTAGCAGGGCGAATTTGAGAGCCCACGTTACAAATTCCTGGGAAAAAGCAAGGTTCAAAGAGAGTCCTCCGTGGGTTTCTCGTTCACCTCCTGCTCAAAGCAGCGCTGGCTTCGAAGGCAGCTCAAGCCGCTCATTGTCAAGAGTCGCAGTGGGAGAGCGGAGTGATTTTTCTCCACGTGGCATCTGCCCAGGGGTTCACGGAGCTGGAATACACCCGCCCCTCCCCGTGGCAATAGCAGTTGCCTGTGTCACGAGAGCGTGGAGCCGATGGGCAGCGATACCACAAGGATTTAGTGCAGATCGGCCCCTCCACAGGGTGTCCTTTAGATCGCGGTGGACACCAATGTTGCAAAGCTTTGTTAATGATTAGCTCGTGCCTTGGCTGCCGTGGCCAGTGCGGGGAGATGGATCGGGGTGTTTCACAACAGGCTCTGGGTTTTTTTTCACCCCTCCCTCCCCTTACACCCACTGTCCGCCCCCCACCTTCTTATTAACCTTATCAGGGGCTAGAGCAGAGTACTCTGTCCTTTGCTGGATAACGCGTGGACGTGGTACGTTCATAAAGAAAGAAAGTGAAAAGAGCAAGAGCTCTTATCTCGTCCCATTCCAAAGAGCAAGAACAAATTATCACAGTGTGAAGTCCTAGCAGCATGTGTCCACGTCCGCGCTTCCCTCGCGGAGCACGTTC
Source organism: Chionis minor (assembly GCA_013398295.1). Classification (NCBI taxonomy): domain Eukaryota; kingdom Metazoa; phylum Chordata; class Aves; order Charadriiformes; family Chionidae; genus Chionis; species Chionis minor. The sequence goes on from VZSF01005772.1 coordinate 85,459, forward strand.
GTTCAGCCGGGACGCAGCCGCTCGCTCAGCCCTCTTATCCGGGCACTCCGAGGCCGTGAGCTTGTTGGAGAACTTGGCGGTGAGAAGGACCGCTGCTCTGCCAGGGACCTGGCCCACGCCATCCTTTGCTGTGAATCCCGCAGCCCAAGAAGGAGCAGTGCTATTAAATCCCTTTGGAAAAGGAGGTGGCGGCTGAGGAGGGAAGATGAGGGACCGTATCCTGTAATAGCGGTTGTCATCTGAAATGGCCGTGTCCTGCAATGTTGGCTCTAACGTACCTGTTGCTGTGGGTTGGGGTGGTTTGTCTCTATTGTAGACAGTTGCATCAGACGAGTGCGCTGTCCGTGGGAGTGATGGAGGAGCCTTACCGGGATACGCTGGAGTGCACGGAAGAGGACATCACGGACAAGGTAAGAGCGGTGCTCTCTGCGCTGTCCTGGAGCGCGTAGTGGCTGGAGCTTCTCTTGCGGCGCAGCCGGCACCGGGTAGATCGGCGGGTGGGACGTGCAGAGCCTTCTGCGTCGAGGGGATGGAGAAGGAATAGCGCTCGGAGCCGGATTGCAGAGGTCCCGTGTTGGGTCAGGAGGTGGCACTGGTGCCTTCTGCCAGGGATGGAGGTGTGCTGCCCTGCCGGCAGGGAGCCTGGCTTCCTTCCCTCCCGCTGGCTGCCTGCAGGCTGTATTTTCACTTCTCCTTCCCATAATGAGATGTTCTCAATTCCTGCTTTTCTGAGATGAGCAGAGTCACCTGATGTGAAACAAGGGCTTTCCTTTCCTCGGCACGCTCTTGTCGTCAGGATATAAAGCTGATTTTGTGCTGGTCCTGTTGGGTTTTACTGGGGTGTTGCGAGAAAAGGATTGTCGGGCAAGCTGGGAGCTGGGCAGGAGCACAAGACAGTTTTTGTTTGGGTCCCCCTAGGTAAAAATAGCTAAGGGAAAGCAGGAAAGGTAAACAGAGGTGAGCTGTGGCTTGTGTAAGCATTTGCTGCGGTCCCGGAACTCCTTGCAAATGGCTTTTTAATTCTGGAGTCACAAAGAGCTGCGTGGAGCAGCATGTGAAAGAGAAATAGGTATGTGTATGTCTGCACTCGGGTATAATTATGATGCATAGAAGACCTTTAAAAAAAATTGTGAAAAACGGACGTTTTTCCCGGTCTGAAAGTTGAATAAAACACTCGCCTTCCTGAAGGCATCTGGCTTGGGAAACCGCATGTACACTTCTGGGAAAGGCCTTGTGTCTCTGCACATTTCTCTTTTTAATATGCTCGCATGTGGCTTGCCCTTCTCCCCAGCGTGACGGTGCGGCTCTTGCAGACATGCTCCTCGTTGCCTGTCTTTTGGAATTGTTCTTCTCTGGGAATAAATGGGGTTTTGGGGACCACAAACTCTGTCCTTCTGCAGTTCCCCGCTCGCCCACGCTCCTGCTTGGGTGGGAAGCAGAGGGGCGCTCCCGGCCCCCTTCGCTCTTCAAAGTTGCGCGCTATTTAGGGAAAATGAATGAAAATGCAAATACAGCTGAAATACGCCCCTTATAGGTACAGGGAGACGATACTCATCTCTGATCCTTCCCCACCAGGTAGCATTGTTTCCTCCTACGTGACTTTATTTACGTGTAGCTGGAAACCCAGTGTCTTTCAGTCCTGTTTGCAGCTTATCCCCAGCCTCAGGGCTACACCGGGGCGCAGCAGAGCTCTGGTGATCCAGCTGGGATCCCTCTAGACCTCCATGTAGGATTTTATCATGAAGAGTATGAAGAAAGACGAGAGTGAAGCATTTGGCCTTGTATTGGTACACGGGCGACATCAAAAACGGAGAAACCAGGTTGTAAAAAGATGTTTTAAACATCTTTTAAAAGGTGTTTACCTGATTCCAGTGGCAGCCATCCACTTTTAAGTAGCTCCTCCAGGAGCGACCCCCAGCGATGGCTCCAGCAGCTCCAGCTGCCTTGTGCGGTGAAGAGCGGGATGCAGGTGACGCCGGGAGCTGTAGCGGAGTGACCAGCTCTGAATCAGTGCCAGAAACCGTGGCAGCGCCCGCACGGTGCTCTGGAGGTGGTGGGAGTTGCTCTGGCACTTGGTCCCACTTTGCCGGAGGGTTTTAAGCATGGGTGGCTGATCCTCCCCTCTCCTGTGGCGCAGGTGGTCTTTCTGGAGAAGCGGGTGACGGAGCTGGAGAAGGACACGGCTGCTAACGGCGAGCAGCACAGCCGCCTCAAGCAGGAAAACCTGCAGCTCGTGCACAGGTAAGGCAGCTCAGCTCGCGCCGTGGCCAAAAATGCAGCTTGGCGTCGCCAGCGGTGCCTTTCCTTACCCTCTGCACCGCCTGCCTTCCCCCTGAGCCAGATGCCGGGGAAAAGGAGGCAGCAGTTTTCCTCTGGGGAAAGGAGGCAGCGGTTGAGGAGGGAGGCGGACAGAAAATATCAGGAAAGCTTCACGGCTCGGCCCTTGATGATTCGATCCCACCCTGGCTGTGGTTCAATCCAGCCAGGATTCAGGCTGCCTTCTCTGCATCAGGGCTGCGTGTGGGATCGGAGCATCCTGCGCATGTTTTTCTGGGTCTCTGGGAAATTCCCGGGAGCTCAGGAAACTGCTTGCAGCTCAGCTGGGACAAATGGTCCACCTGCTGGCACCTCTCTCCTTTGCGGTGTTCTGCTCACTATAATAGATCTTTTTTTAATTTTTTTTTTTTTTT
>VZSF01005772.1:88337-98471 GCA_013398295.1 Chionis minor
TTTTTTTTTATTTTTTTTTTTTTTTTTTTTTTTTTTAAATGCACCCCCCACCCTCTGCATGTCCACCCTGCAAGGTCTCTGTGAAGCTCTGCAGCTCCAGGGCTTGGTTCAGAGGACCACAGGGAAGGCTGGGCTCCTTGGAAAGCTTCCCACTCAAGCAGGAGAACGTACTCACTCTGTGTGGACCCTTTCTGGCCCTTATTTCACCCATTCGATCTGGGTGGGAGGTACAGCAGGGTCCCTACCGCCCATCTCGACCCTCCCCACAGCGAGCCTTGATCCTCTTTCTTTCGGATCCCGGCTGGGGTGTAGCCCTTTGGATCCCATTTGATGTAATCGCTGTCTTAACTAATCTGGCAGGCTTCTGTCTTCCAGCAGTGTATTTACCCTCCGCAGATAAACTCGGCAGGAGTTTATCTATAGAGCTGTAAGACTGTTAAGTAACAATCGTGTCAGGGAACCGAGCAATGCAAACAAAGGTTTCTCTAAGCCCTGATAAACTTTGTGGCGAGGGAAATGTTTTCACTTTAGCAGCTTGGCCCAGAAGCGTCAGTCGGCTTTTAATCAAGTAAAGCCCTGAGCGTACTCGCTGCTGGTTGAAGAATGGGTTCATCTGGCAAAAAACCTTCCCCGCCTGCCCGTGCAAAGCGATTGCATAAACTCCAGCGCAGCAGCAGCAGCCTCCTGACGAGGGGTTGGGTGATTTACGGAGCACAGGGGCTTGGGATACCTCTGCCAGCTGCGGAGGGCACGGAGGTGTGCTGGCACCTACCTCTGCCCTGTCTGAGCCCGCGCGGCCACTTCCTGCACTGTCACGGTCTTGGGACCGCGTGGAAATGGCTGTTACGCCTGCACACAGAGAAAGTTGCCCTGCAGATCCCCTATTTTTTTGTTGGGGAAAATGGGAGAGCGGAAAAGAGGAGGAGTGGGGTGAGATTCCCGCTAAGTAGCTTGTTGTGGGTGATGCTGTGACTGTGACCCGTGGGCTGCGGGTGATATGTATTAGATATATTATAGAATCATCGAATCACAGAATCACTTGGGTTAGAAGAGACCTTCAAGATCATCGAGTCCAACCATAAACCTACACTGCCAAAACCACCCCTAACCCATGTCCCTCAGCACCACGTCTGCCCGGCTTTTAAATACCTCCAGGGACGGCGATTCCACCACCTCCCTGGGCAGCCTGTTCCAATGCTTGATAACCCTTTTGGTCAAGAAGTTTTTCCTAATATCCAACCTAAACCTCCCCTGGCCCAACTTGAGTCCATTTCCTCTTGTCCTATCACTTGTTCCTTGGGAGAAGAGAGTGACCCCACCTGGCTATAACCTCCTTCCAGGGAGTTGTAGAGAGTGAGAAGGTCTCCCCTCAACCTTCTCTTCTCCAGGCGGAACAACCCCAGTTCCCTCAGCCGCTCCTCATAAGACTCCAAACAATTATTACTGTGCGTTCGCACTCACCTCCCCCCCTCGCTGGCCTCCCTCTTAAAAAGGGCTCTTCTGCAGCCTGGAGACTTAAAAAACTAGAGAGAGAGAGAGAGAGAGAGAGAATACAGGCAGGTGCCACCTGGGTTATTTTATTTGACTGTCGCGTTGGTGTCCTTGGGGATTCCATGGCCCGTGTCGTGTTCCCACTGCATCCGCTGGGACGAAGTGAAGCCCTCGTACACCCGCGCTGGGTGCGCTTCCCCTGACACCACGCTCCGTTTCACGCCCTCCTTCTCCCAGTTGTTCTGTGGGGTGGGGAAAAAGGCTCGGAGGAGAGTTTAATCCCTCCCTTGGGATGGCAGCATGCCGGGGGTGAGCCATTGGGAGCGGTTAATCCTCTCTTTCCTCCTCTCCACAGAGCAAACGCTCTCGAGGAACAGCTGAAGGAGCAGGAGCTGAGAGCCGACCAAACGCTCCTGGAGGAGATCAAGAAGCAAAGGGAGCTGCTGAGCAAAATGGAGAGGGAGAAGAGCATTGAGATTGAGAACCTGCAGGCCAGGTGGGGCTGGGGCAGGGCTCGGGTTGGGGGCAGGTCTCCTGGCCCCACACGTACGCGCTGAAACACCGGTACAGGCTGACGCTTCGCCGCTGTAGTCTTTGGGGAGCCAGAGTGTGGTAGACAGAGAGTTTGACTTGGTTAAAGCCATAACTAAACTTAGGACAAATCCTGAGTTTTGGCTGCTTCTCCTACCTTCGTTCCTAAACCAAGCCCCTGCGTGAGCCTAGTCTCGGACTCTTCATTTCAATTTCTCTGATGCAGTTTAAATTTAGGGCGCGTTCTCCGTCCGCGGGCCCACCCCGTGGTGTGCGAGTGAAGAGGTGCTTTGTTAGTGCTTGTTCCCATGAGTGACCCGTGCAAGCACGTTTGACGCTCAGCTCTTTTCCACCTTTGTGGAAACAGGCAAACTTCTGGGAAGGAAGAGCTGTGTGACAGGCGGTGTCCCGGACAGCGTGCTGTTGGCTTCCGAGGGAAAAAGTAGTGTGGGAGAGAGGTTTCATTTATTTAACTTAATATTTTTTTTTTTGATGGGATATTTCTCGCTGATTTTCCGGAATGTATTTTCCTATTGTTAAACCCTTGCAGTAAATGAAGGCAGTGGGGTTTTTTGCTGGGCTTGTAGTGGGACAGTCACCATGACAAATGGATGTTCCTTTACCAGGAGAATGCAAAGCTGAAGCCTTCTCTGAACCCTCTGGCTGTGCCCAGGCCGTGTCTCTGCGTTTCCATGCCTAGCGCTGAGGCTTGCCTGTGGACTGGTGAAGCCCTTGGCCTAAAAAATGGCGTTGGGAGTAGAAATAGTGGAAGTTTCGGTGGCCAGCCCGGCCCAAACCACGACACAGGGTTTGCTTTGGAAAGATAAATCACTGCTGGCTTGCCTTTCAGCGAGTCCTGCTTTAATATTCCCAGTGGTGTTTCAGCCAGGTCTCCTACGCTTTGGGATGTTGGGATGAGTTTCTTACAGGTCTCGTTGCTCTTGCAGGCTGCAGCAGCTGGACGACGAGAACAGCGAGCTGAGATCCTGCGTCCCTTGTTTAAAAGCCAACATTGAGAGGCTTGAGGAGGTGAGGACCGTGTGTGGTCAGGGTGCCCAAGCTGTGTTTCGGGGCTCTCACGTCACTGGAGCTGAAATTCGCATTTGAACAGAGGGTTTACGTGGGATCTGTTTAATGTCACGAGCAAATTGGCTTCTACTGCCCTTCCAGTCCCGGCAGACCGCGCCTCGGACCGTGCAGGTTCCCAGGGTTTGGCTTGGAAGCTGGGATTAAAAAACCCCTTAATAAATCCCCCTGTGACAGCGCAGCCTGCGGGAAGCAGAGCCGTGGGGTGCAGCGGTGGCAGCCCTGTCCTGCCTGGTCAGGAGGGGACTCGTGCCCTCTTGTGGAAGCTCGTCCCCATCCCTGTGGCTGCAGCCGGCAGCGGGACAGTCTGCTGTAAGGGAGGAAGAGGAGCGGGCATGCTTCATCTCCGCGTCCTGCCCCGGCGCATACGCCCTCGCTGGGATTTGCCTGTTGAGCCTTCAAAGCGCCACGTTATCTCCCAGATCCGATCCCCTCTCGCCCTGCTCAGGATCCAGGGCTGTGCAGCTCCTGGCAGAGCCGGCGTGGGAGGCTTGTCCAGGCTCCACAGTCCCCGTGGGCTGGACAATATCCTCATTTTTGAAGAGAATGCGGGTTCCAGATGGAATATCTGCTACAGAGGCGGCGTTTTGTTTCTGTTCAAGCTTGTGGCAGCTGTAAGATTAAAATTTAAGTGAAATCAAACCTCTCTGCCCAGCTGAAGGCCCTCAAGCGTTTCATCTGCTCACAGACTTTGAGCCTGCAGCTCCATCTCTGCCTGGCGTGGCCACGACAAAGTGGTCCTTGTCTGCCAGGACCTTGTAAGCACGGTGCACTGAGGCTGGGAGTAGGAAAACCGCAGTGGATCTGAGGATAAATTTCCTGCCTGGGTGTGTTTCAGCCACGTGAAGCTGGTTTTGATCCCTAGTCTCACTGCAGAGCGGTGCTGCTTTTCTCCACAGCTAATGGGATTAACGAGGAGTGAGCGGTGCAATTGCTGCCCCTCCCCGCTGAGGGGACAAGCCCTGCTCATGACCTGTTGTCCAAAATCAGGATTTCATGGGATTTTCTGCTGGCACAGCGCTTTTGGTGCTGCGCTCCGTGGACCAGGGCACCCCACGCCCGGCAGCTACAGCTCCTCCTCGGAGCTGCTCCTCAGCAATTTGTGGCATGGGCCATCCAGCACCAGCTTTGCTTGGTGGCATTTTTTGTCTTCCTGGAAGCCAAAACCTTCCTCACGGGGGCTCAGGCTGGAAGCTGTGAGCCTGGGGGGGAGTTGGACTGGTCATAGGCAGAAGGGTGCTGCTGGGCAGGGCAGTGTCCTGCGCAGGGCTGTTGTCATCTCCCGGTGACAAGCTTTACCCACCTCTCAGATGTTCAGCCACAGCTTTGAGTATAAGAAGGGGACAGAGCGGGACAGCTGGGCCTGAACTTGACCGATTCAACCCATCCTGGCTTGAACTGGTCACGGTCCTTCTCCTGTCAATCCTTGATTAAACTCTTTCGTATCTGAAACTGAGAATGAGCATCCCCAAAGTGGCTTAAGATCTTGGATTCCTGGCTCTTCTGAAATTCAGACCAAAAGAGCCTTATGATTTAATGTCTCTTCTTGGCCTGTAGCCTTTGTGCTGGCCCTGGTCCTGCCCAAGCCATGTCCCACACCAGCACCACGCTGCCCAGAAAGCTGCCCAAGCGCGGATATTTGCCCGTGTGCATTTATTCTTGAGTCATCTCTGATTGCCTCTCCCTTAGCGGTGCTATTTTGGTGTGTGTTTTGTTTTGCTGCTGCCAAAGCACTCGGGCTCTGAAGCCCTCAGCCAGCAAATGAAATCCCAGCAGGCAGAGCATCCAAATGCGTCAGCAAGAAAAGCCTTCCCCGCCGTGCTCAGCGTGCGCCGTGTCCTTGAGCGAGTGGGAAGAGCCCTGGCGGGCGCCGAAAGAAGCCGGGCGCTGTGACTGTTGCCTTTCGTGTCGTTACAGGAGAAGCAGAAGCTGCTGGATGAGATCGAAGACCTCACTGTGCAGCTCACAGAGGAGCAGGAGAAAAAGAGGAAGATGGGGGACAAGCTGAGTCAGGAGAGACACCAGTTTCAGAAGGAGAAGGAGTCGACGCAGGAGGTAAGCAGAGTCCGGGCTGCCTCCCTGTCCTGCTAGTCCCCCCAATTAGGGCTACGTGGGGAAGCTGGCCTTGGCAGCCTCTCCAAAAACAGGTATAACTGGAGCATTTAATCCTGCCTGGGCAGAGGAAGACGGTACAGCAGTATAGCTGTATAACACCCGTCGCTTTTGCCTGCGTTACAATTCAGCCGAGCGTGTCTGCATCTGCAAACCCAGTGGGACTGTGCCACCCTGGCCTGTTCCCGCTTCGCTTCTGCGTCAAAGGAGTGGTGGCAGAAGTGCGGTGACGCTGGCACGTGGAGCCAGGCAGGCGTTAGCAGGAGGGAGGAGAGGGCTGCAAGGCTGCTTGGGTGAGAGGTGCCAGCTCCTGTGTGCTTGGGGCCAAACACACAGCCCCCCTGGCCCCTTCCAGGTGCCTGGAGCCGGTAATTCTAGCTGGAGGCTCAAGCAGGGCTTGCTGTTGGTGGTAGGAAAGGAGCTTTGGGCCTCAAAGTGGAAATTATTGTCATTTTGGCAACGGTGAGACAGGGACTCGCAGCGCTGTGGCAGGAGGGAGCTGCCCGAGCAGGTGCCCGCGTTGCTGCCGGGGGTCTGCCTGCTGCCGCACACCTGGAGCCGGCATCTTCGGTGCTCCCTCAAATTCCTTCCAGGGCTGCTCTCGTGTAGTTAAGTAGCTCCCCCTCTCTGTTCGTTAGAGCGTGGGGGAGGAAGGAGAAGCCATGTGTGCTCCCAGGAAGGGTCTGTTAATCCTGCAATCCTGGATTGCTCCCAGCTGGGGGACAGCCCTCCTGTTATAACAGCCATGACCAGCGCGAGCTGTTGAACTCGCAGGACATGTGGCGCTGAGTTGTCCCCTTCCCTCATGCTGCAGCTCATTGAGGACCTCAGGAAGCAGCTGGAGCACTTGCAGCTCTTCAAACTGGAAGCTGAGCAGCGAAGAGGCAGGAGCAGCAGCATGGGGCTCCAGGAGTACAACAGCAGGACGCGGGAGACGGAGCTGGAGCAAGAGATCAAGCAGCTCAAGCAGGTATGGAGGGCTGGGCAGGGAGGGAAGAATCTCCGCTGCTCGCTCTGCAAAAGGAGATTCCGATTCCCTGGCACCGAGGAGTGGTCAGCGGGGACCTGGGGGGCTCCTTCCAGAGGAGCCGCCCCTGGATCCGACAGCCCACTGCTGTCTTGCTCTTCTGTCCTGGGACGGGAGATGTTGGCTCCTTCCTCTGAAGGACGGCATGTACACTCAAGAGCCCCTCTCTTTGCTGTGTCCCCTGGGTCTCCTCAGCATATCCCATATTTCCAGAGGTTTTCCAGGCTCTGCGCTGTTCCCAGCGCTGTGTGAGTGAGCTGCTGGTTAGGACAAAAGCCCCTGCCTTCCTTAGCCAGGTCTGCTCTGAGGCCACCACGTGCTTCAGCAACACCTGGTTTGTCTGTTGTGAACAGGATAACAGGAACCTCAAGGAGCAGAACGATGAACTGAACGGACAGATCATTAACTTGAGCATCCAGGGAGCCAAGAACCTCTTCTCAGCCTCCTTCTCCGAATCCCTGGCAGCGGAGATCAGCTCGGTCTCCAGAGATGAGGTACGTGCCATGGGGTGCTGCTTACCTCGAACCGCATCTTCCCAGCATGGCTGGTCCATCTCCTCTCCCCGCAGCCAGCCGAGGGCCTGGGATGAGCTGGTGTGGCCCTGTCTGTGGTACAGCTCGCTCCCAAAATTCACCTGAAAGCCGCCATGAGCAAAGAGATACCCACACATCTATTTGAAGAGCTTGCAGGGCTTAACCCTGCCTGCCAGCCTTCCTTCCCGGGAACAGGGGAAGCTGCTCCCTTCCAATCTGCTGATGCCGGCAGCTCCTCTTTGCCTGCCCTGTGACTGCCTTCCTCTTCCTGAAGCTGTCTTAAAACGGATCTTAAAGATCTTGGCTTCTCTGGCACGTGCTCTCCCTGCTCCGTGGCTGTACCCCAGATACTGGTGTGCAAGCCCACCCAAGTGTCAGAATTACATCATTCAGACCCGGAGAATGGGGGAAAAATCACACGTTTTGGGGGGGTCCGAAGGGAGATGAGATGCTCCCTGCTGTCTCCAAGGTCCCATCTGGCTGAGAAACTGAGGAAGGACAGGGGAGAGCAGGGCTAGCAGCTGAGCGCATCTCCTCATTTTGGGCCAGAGCCTGCTCACGGAGGGAGAAGGGCTGGGGGGAGCCCCAGAGATCCCAGTACGTATTCCTCTGGCAGTTGGGCATCTGGGCGCCGGACTCAGCCTGCCGAGCCTGCGCTCCCCACCCGGGGCTCTGGCTTCTGTGGCCGAGCACCCGCTGGCGTGGTTTGGAGATCTGGGGATGCAGGAGCATCTGTCAGAGGAGAGCCCGGTGGCGGGGTAAGGGCATCCCACAGGGCAGGAGGAGCGGGGAGTTCAGCCGGGCATTACAGAGCCTGGAAAAGTCATTGGCGAGCCATCTGGTCCCCGGCAGTCACGCTGTGAAACGCTTGTACATGGCCAGGAACAGCCCATGCCGGAACAAAGAAGGGGGGGAAACCTCCATGGGGGCCCAGAGCCACGGAAAAAAACCCACTACGGAAAAAAACCCGCTTCTGTCCCTGAGCAGCAGCAGGCAGTGACCGCTCTCCCCGTTTCTCCCTCCCTTGCAGCTCATGGAAGCAATTCAGAAGCAAGAGGAGATCAACTTCCGCCTGCAGGATTACATCGACAGGATCATCGTGGCCATCATGGAGACGAATCCCTCCATCCTGGAAGTGAAATAAGGGCGGGCGAGAGCCGCTGGCTGTGCGCTTGTCCAATGGGTGTGGATTTGGTGCTCTGAGAGGATAAAGAGGGACTCGAAACGTCTTTGCTCTTGATGAAGGCACAAGGAAGCATCGCGTCAGATCGGTGGGTGAATTAGCCAGCGGACCAGGGAAAAAGAAAACCAGCAGCAAGGCTTTGTTGTCTGACTCCATTATTTTGAAACCCTTCTGGTTTTGAGGGGTGAAAGGGAACCTGGAGAAGAAACACAGGCAACGGACAGCTGGAGGAAGGACCCGTATCGGCCCCGCTACACGTGAAGCTGGGAACTGTCCTGACAGCGGTGTCAGACCCTCCGGTGCGCGGGGAGCTGTGAGGAGAGGGTTCCTCTGAACTGCGGGATAACGGGACGGAGAAGGAAGCGACGGAGCTGACGTTTTCTCTTGCTGCCCTGTCCAGCCCCAAGTATCTGCTTTGCCAAAGTGTCCCTGACACACTCACTCACTGGGGCAGATCTGGGAAAGAGAGAAGCGTGTCCCGGACTTGTAGAGGTGGTTGGGTTTTGTTTTTTTCTTTTTTTTTTTNCTCATTCAGCTGGTGCAGTTAATCCTTGCTCTGCCGCTTCTGCTCGGGAAGGGGTTGTGTGCAGAGCGCTTGCTGGCTCCTTGCTCGCTTGCCGGCGGCGCAGAGAGGCAGGGGAGTGGCCGTTTTGGGGACAGGGCGTTAAGCGCACTTTGTCACCTGCCTCCTTATTTATTTTTGCTCTGTGGCTCACTACCGTCGGCACGCCTTGGCGTTCGTGGCTCCGCTGCCCTTCTTCCCACTCCCGGCTCTTCTGCCGGCTGCCCACGGGGTCTGCGGAGCTGGGCGGGCTCCGGGAGGAGAGGCACCCTCAGCCCCAGCTGCAGACACACGGGTGCTGTCTGTCCGGCCTGCGGGGACTCGGGGAAAGGCTGTGACTCTTCAACTTGCACTGGAGGCTGCTCCTGGCCGCCTCTCCCCATCCTGGCTCGGCTCGCCTGGCCTGGCACAGGGGCACGCGCTGGCCGAGGGTGGTCAGGATCAGGTCTGGACCCCTCCCTTCTTCCCCCGGGAGCCCCAGCGGAGAGGGCCGAGCGCTCCACCTCGCCTCCCGAGATCCCTCGCCTTGGGGACGGTGGCCTGCGCCATTCCCACCCGGAGCAGGGCTCTGCTGGTGATAGCTGCAGTCCTGGAGGGAGAGCCCCGCTCCGCCTGCCTTTCCCCGCCGTTTCCCTCTGCTGCGGCAGGGGACGGAGCCGCTGCTCTCATTTCCCAGCCTCCAGCATCGGCCTGGGCTCAAACCTCTGTGCCGGTGGGGAGAGGAGACCAGAGGACACGACAGCAGCTCCCTGGGAAACAAAAGCCATGTTTACAGCGGACAGCTTTCGGCTTGCTGGCACAAGCGCTGGCGGAAGCATAGCGTGACCCCGGGGAGCAGCCGCTTTAACCGACCTGCTCCTCTCCGGCTCCTGGGAGGAGACAGCCAGCGGACTCCCAAGGATCCGGCTTTGTTTAGTACATCAGGCCCCCAAAAAGCCGTTCTTTTTCCTGCTTGTCAGGTTTTAGAAAGGCCGGGCTGGCCTGAAAAGAGAAGCCACAGCGATCCCTTGGCCGCTGGCGGCGGGGGGGGTGTCTGCTCCTCCCCAAAACGCTTGCACGCACGCAGCGCATCTTGCTTCCCACGGTGGCAGAGCAGCCAAGCTCGCCCTTTGTCCCTGGAGGGTGCCACTACCCAGGAGAGGTGGCAACTGCCGCAGCCTTAGTCCCTGCTGGGGAGGGGGTCCCGGTGGCTCCCGGCTCCATGCGCTGCCGGCCCCGGGGGGGGGGCGAATCGGCCAAGCCCCCACCACCACCACCCTCCTTCTTCCACCCTCCCTTTAACCACGTCGCCTCTGGGCGCTCAACGCCCCCCCCCGCCGTGGCCTTGTGGCCCCAAAGAACCTTGGGCAAGGTGTTGGGGGGGGGGAAACCCGGTGCTCCCACACCCAGCCCTCCCCGGCATCCACTCCCCTCCCTGCCCCCGAGTCCGCGGGAAGAAGCCACGTAATGTACATTTCCAGAGAAGCTTTGGGTGTAAATCAGTGTATACTTGGAGAGGGAAAAATTTTTCTATCTTGTAGAGTAGGTATTTTTATAGAATGAAGGTTGATCATTTTTTTAATACTTTAAAGAAGAGAGAAATGTATCTGTGTATACACAAAAGCATATA
>VZSF01005775.1:0-137559 GCA_013398295.1 Chionis minor
TCCTTCCTGAAGAGTCTGTAAAACTGATGAAGTTATTCTCTTAGCCAAAGTCTATGGGGAAAGTTACGGAAAATGTAGTATGAAAATATCTCTTTTCATTTACAAGGTCATTTCCTTTTCTAGATTGTCCCTAGGATAAAATTTAAAATTACAAATGTGTTATTTTTAAACATTGTTTTACAGTCTGGTAAGATTTTGTCCTTAAGGCACACAAGTAGATTTTAGTGCCATATGGCAATAGGGGTTGCTATGGGAATTATTCATTGTTACTGAACTGTAGAGTGGTTACACAAATCAAATTCCAGCTTTAATTCATGTGCTTCTTTTTCTCTGAGATTTAGTCAGGCTTTTTTTTTAAATACGTGCATTATAATCACAAAAACAGAAAAGTACTTTCAGGATGAAAAACTGTATCTAGTCACTGAGTAGTTCAGATTACTTCTCTGTTCACTTAACTTTTACTTGTGCAATCTGAATTGAGAATTAAAATAACAAAGGGCTGGTATGTGTCCAAATTTATCTACAGTATGGTGTTGATAAATGACAACACTACAGCTTCCATGAGCTTTGACAACTAGGAGAAATGTGATCGAGACTAACACCCAAAAGACAAAAAGATACAGTGGGCTTACAATTGCCCTAAAGGGAAGCTCTTTTTTTAGAACAGTGTGTAAGTCTAATCAGTGCTATGGATATCATCTATCTGGAATTTTGTAAGGCCTTTGATATGGTCCACCACAACATCCTTTTCTCTAAATTGGAGAGGAATGGATTTGATGGAGAGACTATTCATTGGATGAGGAATTGGCTGGATGGTTGCATGAAGAGGGTAGTGGTCAATGGCTCACTGTCCAGATGGAGACTGGTGACAAATGGTGACCCTCAGGGGTCTGTATTGGGACCAGTACTAATATCTCCATTAATTATGTAGTGGGATCAAATGCACTGTCATCAGGTTTGCAGATGACACTAAGCTGAGTGGTGTGGTTGACACACTTGAGGGGTGGGATGCCATACAGGGGGACCTGGACAGGCTCATGAAGTGGGCCCATGTGAAACTCATGCAGTTCAACAAGGCCAAGTGCAGGGTCTTGCAACTGGGTTGGGGCAACCCTCAGTATCAATACAGGCTGGATGGAGAATGAATTGAGACCACCACTGATGAGAAGGACTTAGGGGGTACTGCTGGATGAAAAGCTGGACATGAGCTCACAACCTGTGCTTGCAGCCCAGAAGGCCAACTATATCCTGGGCTGCATCAAAAGAAGCATGGCCAGCAGGTCCACGGAGGTGATTCTGACTTTCTACTCTGCTCTGATGAGACCCCACCTGGAGTACTGTGTCCAGCTCTGTAGCCCTCAGCACAAGAAAGTTACGGACCTCTTGGAGCGTGTCCAGAGGAGGGCCATGAAGATGATCGGAGGGCTGGAGCACCTCTGCTATGAAGACAGGCTGAGAAAGTTTGGGCTATTCATTCTGGAGAAGAGAAGGCTCTGGTAAGACCCTGTTGTGGCCTTTCAGCACGTAAAGGGGGCTTGTAAGAAAGATGGGGACAAACTTTTTAGCAGGGACTGTTGCAATAGGACAAGGGGTAATGGTTTTAAAGTAAAAGAGGGGAGATTTAGACCAGAGGGAAGAAAGACATTTTTTACAATGAGAGTGGTGAAACACTGTGACAGGTTGCCCAGAGAGGTAGCAGGTGCCCTATCTGTGGAAACATTCAAGGTCAGATCAGGTTGGTCGGGGCTCTGAGCAACCTGATGGACTTGAAGATGTCCCTGCGCGTTGCAGGGGGGTTGGACTAGATGACCTTTAAAGGTCCTTTCCAACCCAATCTATTCTATTATTCCATGATTCTGTAATTCAACTGAGACATTCTGTTGGGAAATCTCTAACACAGACCATGCAGGTTTTTTGTTCCTCTTCTCCACTGTTGTTCACACCTCTTTTCTTCCCTATATTTATTGTTCTGAGTTATAAATTTAACAAAATTTACAATAACAATGTAAAATTCTGAAAAATAATTACACAGCATTCTATATTATACGTTTGAACCCCTTGCTTCATTTATCACTCTACTGCTGATGAACTGCTATGGAAAGACACACAACATTTTGGTTAAACTGTGTTTAACCTTAAAGCAGCTTATAAAGGAAAAAATAATACATCAAATGGTGAAAAACCTGTTAATATAATAAAGAAAAAAACCACATAGTTTCAGTCAGATGATGGCTGGTGTTGTCAGTGTTTAAAATTCACCTTTGAATGATGATATTCTGAGGTCTGATGCATATTCTAAGGGTCAGTGTTACACTTTGACTTCTGGATCATATGTCAGTTTCTATTAATAATTGAATTGCACAACTGCAATTCTACCTATTAGTTTTAAATTCCAATTTTAACTATTACGACAAATACTGCCATGCATCAAGACCCAGAATTCTGAACATAACAAAAATGTTAAAATATTTCACAAAAAATCAGTAAAAACCATACCTTTCCTCCTGGCTAAATACTATGTTTTTGCAAACAGTGCAAATAAAAAAAATAGCTATGAAAGTTTAAAAGTTTTTTTTTTTTTTTTTGTCTGAGTGTAAATTAACAAAGTTATGTGAAGAGGAAGAATCATATATATAGAAATAGAAAAAAGAGGTTTTGACCCAGAATTTGTACACTGTAGGAAAAGTAAAAACAAAAATCAGTTTTACTGACCTTGCCACTGAGAAATGATTGTATTTAAAACAGCATCAACTGATGTTAAGCCTCTAAAGAATGAGCAATGAGGATACAAGAAAAGGAGGATAAACTACAGTGTTTTATCATTATTTTGTCTTATAGCTGCTTCCATTCCCCCTTATGAAACAGTTTGCTAGTATCTCCAAATAGTCTGGAAAACTTTGGTCATAAAGACATTAAGTTTTTCATGCCTATGATATTTAAGCTTACCTTTCATTTCAAGACAAAAAAAGTACATTCTTATTTACTTTCCTTTTTTTATGTCATGGTTTCAGCTCAATGGAGTTATCTTTCTTGCTCACTGCTGGTGTAGTGCTATGGTCTGGATTTGGGACGAGAAATACTGTTGATCGTGTGCTGGTGTTTTCAGTTGTTGCTAAGCAATCAAGGCTTTTTCTGCTCCTCACACCGCCCTGTCAGTGAGTAGACTGGGAGGACACAGAAAGCTGGGAGGAGACACAGCCAGGACAGCTGATCACAAATTACCAAAGGGATATTCCGTGCTGTGTGACAGTATGCTTAGTATATAGAGCTGGGGGAAGAAGAAGGAAGGGAGGGGAAGGGGTGTTTGGAATTACGGTGTTTGTCTTCCCAAGTAACTGTTATGTGTGATGGAGCCGTGCTTTCCGGAAAATGGCTGAACAACTGCCTGCTGATGGGAAGTAGTGAATGAATTATTTGTTTTGGTTTGCTTGCGTGTGCAGTTTTTCTCTGCCTATTAAACTGTCTTTATCTCAACCCGAGATTTTTTCCTCACTTTTACTCTTCTGATTCTCTCCCACATCGCAACTCAGGGGAGTGAGTGAGCACTTGAGTGGTTCTAGCTGCTGGCTGGGATTAACCCATGACCCTATTCCATGGAATTTTAAGATAAGGAAGAAACAAAACCATATTTTTTTCTTTTTTTCTTTTTTTTCTGGGAAGAGAATTTTTTTTTTTTTAAATATTAACCTACTAAATTTACTTCTATTTTTTCTACTTTTATACAACTGGGAATTATTCAAACTTGATATTCAATTTTGTTGCCCATGCCTTATCATCTGCTTGCTACTTGTTAGTACTGACAAGTCTCGCACATAATATCTTATTTTTGACATTACAGACACTCCTAGTAACAGATTGAATGATTATAAACGAAGAATTATGACCCCTTAATGTCATCAAACAGGTGGAGAAATTCTATGAGAAAGATTATTCTCAAATATGAGGTCTATAACAATTGGCAATTGAAATAACCAAAATATTTGAAATTAAATAATTCATATTGTACTTTTACAGGATGACTGAGCATCTTTTAAGAAATATTTTTAATTAGACATTTCAAATAATTTAGTCTCTTCTCCTTTAGATGTCCCCTGACTAGAACAAATCTCCAGAAATACAACCAAAGCAGACATTTGCTCCATGCAAAAGGAAAATGTAGTCCTTCTGTTGCCCCAGCTGACACAAAAATGTTACATTTATCTGACACAAAAACATGTAAACATAATGTTGAAACAAGGTTATACTGTAATTTTCGTTTCCTCAAAAATTGTAAGTTTATCAGAAGAAAGAGCAAAACAACAGGAAATCAAAGATGAAGCAATTGCTATCTATTTGCAGTTACACCAGCTAAGCCATGCAAGGTACACCTGTTGATAGGCAAGCAATGAACTGATTTCTTCCATTACTGTTTTAGAAGAAAAAGTCTGGTATAAATAAACCAAGTGGTGATTCTGCTGCATTCAAGGAGGAGTGGAAATTGTAAATGTGCAAGTAAAAAATTAAGGGAGAGGGACAGCCATGGTAACAACTGTTGGAAAAGTAACACAGCAAACTGTAGGCAATCCAGGGGACTCCTGGACTGCATTGGGGATTAATTCTTAAGCCAGGTAATAGACAGTCCGTACTAAGAGGGTACACAATAATGGACCTAATGGTCACTAATGCCACTGAGCTAATCAGTGATGTCAAAACTGGAGGCAGCCTGGGCTGCAGTGATCATGCACTGGTGGATTTCACAGTCCTGGGGCGTATGGGTCATGGGAAGAGTAAAGTCAGGACCCTGAATTTTAGGAAAACAAAATTCCAGCTCTTCAAGCAGTTAGTCAGTAGGACCCCTGGGAAACTGCCTTCAGGGACAAGGGAGCAGAACAGAGCTGGCAGATCTTTGAGGATGCTTCCTTTAGAGCACAAGACCTCTCAATCCCCAGGTGTAAGAAATCAGAAAAGGAAAGCAAGAGACCATCATGGCTGAGTTGAGACCTGCTGGTCAAAGTAAAGGGCAAGAAAGAGATGCACAGGCAGTGCCAGCATGGACAGATATCCCGGGAAGAATATAGGGGTGCTGCCCAGTTGTGTAGGGATAGGGTCAAGAAGGCCAAGGTACAGCTGGAGCTGAACTTGGTGGGGGACACAGAGAATAATAAAAATGGCTTCTACACGTATGTCAGCCAGAAAACGAAGGTCAAAGAAAGTGTATTCCCCCAGTGCTTATGACTGGCCAGCTGGCAACAATACACGAAGAGAAGGCTGATGTATTCAACAACTGCTTTGCCTCAGTCTTTACTGTTAGCCTCTCTTCTCACACCTCTTGAGTGGATGGACTGCAAGACAGGAACTGGGGGAGCAAAGTCCCTCCCACTGTAAAAGAAAGAATATCAAGTTCACGACCACCTGAAGAATCTGAATGTTCAGATGGGATAGAGGTCCATGGGACCTGACGAGATGACTTTCTTATGAGTGACTAGGTACATGTCATCTGGAAAATCAAAGGCAACCCATAAAATTTTCTTGGGCTATTTGACATATTTTTGTACCTTATGTCGGGAAAAGGGAAACATTAGTTCTTTTTGCAGTTTTAAAATGAATTCTTGTGAATCTAAACCTGCTTGTCTTTCATCATTCTTTAAAAATATCGCTCAGTGTTGGTTGTTTGGGAGGATGAGGGGCAGGCAAGAGTGTTCGTATTAGGGTATGAGCTAACAAAAAACCCCCGTAAATCCTAGGTCTGAGTCCACTGCCTTGCATCTTGTTTTGTTGTAAACAACAGTAAATAAGATCAAATTGGGTGTAAAATACCTTGGCGATTTACAATGCAACTACATGAATATCTTTTCTAATGGAAAAACAGATTATAAGAAATTGCCTCCATCCTTGGTCCCTGCTTGCTTTCTTCTTGTTTCTATACACTGCTGCCTTCATTGTCGGATACAACTCTCTGGGGGACAACATTGCAACTAAATTAATAAAATGAAGGATCATGCACTCCTTTCTCCCCCCCCCCCAAAAAGAAAAAAAAACAAAAAATCCCCTAACCCTGAAGATCGCAGTTGCAATTTAAATTTGTGATACAGAGTGAAAGGGTAAGAAGTTCCTAGAATGGCTTTGTTATTAGATGGAAACTACATTCTGTCTTCATGTGCCCAACTCAATAAGGAGGGATAGGAGTAACAAATTGCATCCACTTTGAACATATAAAATATTCTATTTGTTTTGTACTGTCCTAATGAGCTCACACCCAGGTAGTGTGCTGCCCATCTGGCAAATGTAAAGGGAAAGCGTATTTTTAGTATATGTTGGAGGGTCAAGTAGTCCTAGTAATAGCAAGACTTTACTATAGAAATATGTTTAGGTAAATTCATGTCTGAAAAAAAAAAAAAAGAATAGAATTTAGTTATATCACTTCTACAAAGAGGAATATTCCCTTTGACACCAGTTTCTGAAGAAACTGCAGTTAGGCAAGTTCCTGCTGCTGTTAGTAAGATTCTGCCTTGTCACGAGTGTGTGTCTGCAATGAGTCATTGACAGATTGGAGCTTTTACTTGTGGCAAGTGGAAAATGTGTTATGGATAATTCTCATTCTACATTTTTATTGCAAAGCTACATCACTGCTTACACATAAAAATGTTCTCCTCTTAATCACTCTATTTGAAAGCCCTTGAAATGTAATGGTGATAACTCCTAGCTAGCAAGCTAGATAAATGTTAATGCAAAGTGAGTCATTACAATTTAGGTATGACCTACTGCCTCACACATTCAAATAATTTGAAAGACTGATATAGGCATGATATACGAATCATATTATGTTTCTAACCAGTTTGAAATAGTGCACTATTTTCTCAATCATATTAAGGCAAAGCATAGTCTGGCAATCCATCTCGCTTACCTTTCTTTTCTTTTGTGGGTCAGGCATATGAATTCTTTTAGCCTGCAGAATTAAGCATATAATCAGCACACATTCTCCTATTTAGTAGTGAATATCGACCAGTAAAAAATATATTATATTACCCATTGAACTTCTTCAGACAAAAGTTATCAATTAGTACCATCACATTTTTCTCATACTTTATACTTCCAGAAATAAGAATGAATTCTGTGGCTAACCATCAGATAATATGTAATAATATGGGAGCACCATACCACATTGTCCTGTCCATATCACAGCTGAAAAGTGTATTGACTTGATCAAACCCAGAAAATATTTAGCAAACAGTGTCAGTCTAGTGAAATGTACACAGTAATATCAATATAAAACAGCAGGATCAGAACAGCATAGTGATTCTCAATCATACATTGCTATGTAAATTGCATTTCTTGCTGTTTAACACCCTCTATAAATCTCTAAATTAAAAAAAAAAAGGAAAAATGGGAGAAAATATATCTTCTTGCTGCATCTGTTTAAAACAACAAGTTCTGTTTGACTCTTCATGTCCCTTTTAATGTGATAAGGAAAAAAAGGCAAGCTAATTTACAGTATCATTGCTGACTACTTGATCATTTAGCACGCTTCCTCATTGCTCTTTTCGTGAACATCTTGTGACTTCCTTTTACTGACATCCACAGTTACCTACTGATTAATAAGTCTCCCAAAAGAATTACTGAACACCTGATTAAAGGAATGAGTCAAACTTATATATATATAGGAACTTCTTTTCACAAAAGAATAAGTGCACAAAAGCAAAACCCTAGGTTTAACAGGAAACTGAGCCTTTATTAATAATATATTATGATATATTTCCCTTTAATTGCCTAGTAACTGAGGAAAAAAAAAGTAGAAAAATTTGTAGAATTTCTATTAAAAATGTTTATATTTGTTGCTATCATGCAGGGAATATGATTGAAATAAGAATAGATGTGGGAAATTTACAAATTTTTAACTTAGAAAGAGTTCATACTGCTGATGCACTGAACATATAAATATTCATAAAATCAATTGTTTCTTAGCGTGTCTAGAAATTAGCTTTGTATCGATTATGCCTCATTATCTGTTGTGTTTGTGACAACATGAAAATGGGCACAAGCTTCTTTCATTGATTTGCTGTCCAATAAATAATTACTATTCATTATTTATTGATTATAAACTTCCATAATTATTTCACTTCCTTCCTCTTTATGCTATCAGTGTCAGTTCTAAGGCTAGAACAATCTACTTGATCAAATTTTAAAATTGGTTATGCACACAGGAGAAATGGCATTTAGCTGAGCCCTTTGAATCCGTGTGGGAATACAAGGTTTGTATCCCTCAACTCATTTAGGCCATTTTAGCACACTACATTTAGGAGGATAATGGAATAATAACCTGAGAGAAGGCGTCCACAGTTTATGATAACTAAAACAATACAATTCATACAGTCTTTTTTCTGAAGGTGCTAAAGACAGGAGTTTTGTGGAGTAAAAAAGTTAAAAAAAAAAAAAAAATCAAGGCAGAATTTCAGAAAGAATATACTGGGAAAATATCCAACAGACAAAAAAAAAGTATACACTGTAACAGAGGCTAAGCTGTCATTCTGTCTTCCTCCAGCTCAGGTTTCCTGTATAACCAAATACTTTTCATTTAGGACTTGCAAGGACTGTGACTCTTATGTTCTTGCCCACTTTATGTCTTCACATGCAGATCGCAATGGTGCTAAGGTGAAAACTAAGAACCTGGTCTCCACAGCGGAGTTGTTTCACAGAAGGCTAGGTGTTTTTATTTCTGTGCCAGGGAAATATAAGCACTTGCATCCAAATTTTGATTTTAGTTAAATTAGTATTTAGCGGATTAGAACGTTTTGATAACCTTTAGTATAAATGTCTAACTTGTACTGAACTCATCTTTTAGTTATTATTTGGTAGGTTTCTGGGCCTTGCCTGAGACAACTATGTTTAAAACCCTTTAAGGTCTCACTGTCAGAAAAGGAATTAAGTTCAAATCTGCATTGAAGCCAAAAGATCATACATTTTCTACTGTCTCACAAACATTTATGCAACCACTTGATTATTGTTGTTATTCTCATCAAATTAGATATATTTGTGTGTGTCCAGATGTCTTTTTCATGTACATTTCCAGAATCAGGAAAAGCACACATAATGGAAGATTTTTAATCTGAACGACAAGGTCTGTTCCTTCTGCTAGGCATTTATAACCATTAAGTCCATTGCAAAATTTGTGGTTCTTTCCAATACTGATTTGAAAATTCATTCTTTCCCACAAATACATGGCAGTAGATGTCAGCTGTATGGGTGTTCAATGCATGGAGTATATGGACACTCTCTTCTGTTTTGGAATTTTGTCAGCATAAATTAGTTCAGGTAGATTGTATAAAGTCAGTATACCTGTAAATTAACAACTAAAGGTATGATTGTGAATAGGTAATTCTTGCCATATAGCCAAAGAAATATTATATAGCCTAGTTATTATATCCAGGGCAGGTCTATTTTATTTTTCAGTGTTGCAAGAGAGAACTATGTGTTTGCTAGATGTGCTAGAGAGTGAATCCTACTCCACCAGCCAAGAGTTACACCTCTTGGACTTGAGCATGCATGCTGCTGAAGTTGCTACCTGTCTGGGTCAGCTCCACAACGCAACAAATTGGTCACACAGAACTGGACCAAAGGAGCAGGTTTGCAGAGGTGATGATTAGAAGCCCAGGGTCCTGGATTTAAGTGAGTCAACTTGACGTGCTCACAAGAGTGTTTATTCTCTTTATTTGCATGTATCACTTTCACTTTCTCACCAATATCTGGCTCAGGTTCATGATGTGGAACAATGATACACATAATTTTTAACAAAAGTTTATGGGCAACTTTTGATTGAAAAAGAAACAACTTTTTTAAATCTTACCCCCTCCCCAAGTTGTCTGTCATACACAAAAGAAATTTCACACCTGAGAAGAGATAAATTTTCAAAAGGAGTAAATTTATTTCCTATTCAGAAAGAAAACTGATTCAAATTCTATTGTATTTACTGTGAACTGCTTTAAACAACACTGCCTCCATAAATGGAATCGTAGAATCATAGAATCATAGAATCATAGAATCATAGAATCATAGAATCATAGAATCATAGAATAGTTTGGGTTGGAAAGGACCTTTAAAGGTCATCTAGTCCAACCCCCCTGCAACATGCAGGGACATCTTCAAGTCCATCAGGTTGCTCAGAGCCCCGACCAACCTGATCTGACCTTGAATGTTTCCACAGATAGGGCACCTGCTACCTCTCTGGGCAACCTGTCACAGTGTTTCACCACCCTCATTGTAAAAAATGTCTTTCTTCCCTCTGGTCTAAATCTCCCCTCTTTTACTTTAAAACCATTACCCCTTGTCCTATTGCAACAGTCCCTGCTAAAAAGTTTGTCCCCATCTTTCTTACAAGCCCCCTTTACATGCTGAAAGGCCACAACAGGGTCTTACCAGAGCCTTCTCTTCTCCAGAATGAATAGCCCAAACTTTCTCAGCCTGTCTTCGTAGCAGAGGTGGTCCAGCTCTCCACACTTTCATGTCTACATTTTTTGATGTAGAGGGCAGTGGATATTCAGTGAATATTTGTTAAATATATTTTCCATAACCCACTTAGGATATTTAAGCATGTTTTTAGTGAGCTTGTAAATTAGAACAGAAAATACGATCATTTTCTTCTGAAAACTATTGTTGACAGATTATGCCATTGTTTTTGATGTCAAAGTTCTACTACTGTTTATGCTAAAACTCCTGTTCTGAGTGTTTTGGAGCAGGTGGAACTTGGCTTTTGGCTCCCTCCCATATATAAATATTCATATGAGAACTGTCCACATATGAAAGAGTTTCTAAGAATCATGATGAATACCTCACAAAGATATTTTGCTGTTGCTGAAATAACTGGTGACTAATGATATATTATTCCATTGCTTGTTTTGAATTATCTCCAACCTTCAAGAGGCAAGAATTCACTCATGACAATAGACTTTAATCTGGTGACATATTTCATGATGAAAAGGCTTCACATCAGAACATTATGGTTTTACATTACACCTTTACATCTGGTCAACAGAAAGAACACTGTGTTTAGAGACATGATATTGCATCTTTTCATATCTGAAATTTAGCCAAAAAGAAGAAAAAAAAGCTCTCCTCCTTTAGTGTTTTATAGATTTTCTTTATGGTTGATTGACAGTTCATTTTTCTGCTATTTAAAAAACTAGTAATGAGAAGCTGAGTTGTGTGAATAGAGACTAACCAGACCACTGGTGGATAGTGATTATTCAAGTTCTTTTCCATAGTGGCATGGATATTCTGTTTCACCAGAAAGTATCCTGCATCTAATATGTTTCCCCAAGTCAAAGGGTTTCATTAAAAGGAAGCTAGATGTGAAACTAAAAGTAAACAATTTACATATTAAAACCACCTTTTTTTAAAAATTTAGATTACTTTCAAAATATCCTTCACAGATTAGCAGATTTAATTACCTACGGCTGATGATACTGGTAAACAGTTTTGGAGACAAAGTGGAAAATGACAACCTTAATCTGTATTTTGGGATGCCTGCTACCAGTGTTCAAGGTAATTACTCTGCCTTAATTCCCAGATTGCGTCAAGTAATTCCATTTACACAGCTGCTGAGGTTCCTTATGAGGTGATATGGTTCAAATAAAAGACCAGGCTTATCCCTAATGTAATTCAGCCTACGACATTAGAACTCATATAAAATATGTTGAACACTAAATCAGACATTCTAGAACTACTGTCCAATGGACATAAATTTTCCCTTACACTGAAAAAGTTAATGTTATAATGCATACAACTACAATTATAGGATGAGGGGTAACTGTTTTAAACTGCAAGGTGTTTTTTTTTAGATTAGATAGTATGATAATAATTAGATTAGGATCTAATTAGGGGCAGAATAAAGCCCAAATAATCCAAGGGGAAATGATTAGCAACCTGCTACACCACTTGGACACACACAAGTCTACAGAGGCAGATGGGATCCACCCAATGGTACTGAGGGATCTGGAGGAGGAGCTCACCAAGCCATTTTCCATCATTTATCAGCAGTCCTGGCTAACTGTGAAGGCTCAAGTTGACTGGAGGTTAGCAAATGTGATGCCCATCTACAAGAAGGGCCAGAAAGAAGATCCAGGAAACTACAGGCCTATTAGCCAGACCTCGGTGCTGGGAAAGGTTATGGAGCAGATCATCTTGCGTGGTATCACACAACACGTACAGGAAAACAAGGTCATCAAGCCCAGTTAGCATGGCTTTATGAAAGACAGTTCCTGCTTGGCTAACCTGATCTCCTTGTATGACAAGGTGACTTGCTAAGTGGTTGAGGGAAAGGCTGTAGACATTGTTTACCTGGACATTTGCAAAGATTTTGACACTGTTTCCGACAGCATTCTCCTGGAGAAACTGACTGCTCGTGGCTCGGATGGGTATAAGCCTTGATGGGTAAAAAACTGGCTAGATGTCTGGGCCCAAATAGTTGTGATGAATGGAGTTAAATCCAGTTGGTGGCTGGTCACAAGTGGTGTTCCCCAGGTCTCAGTATTTGGGACAGTTCTATTTAATATCTTTATCAACAACCTGGATGAGGGGATTGAATGTACCCTCAGTAATTTTGCAGATGACACCAAGTTGGGCTGAAGTGCTGATATGCTTGAAACTTACAGAGCTCATTGCAGGGCTCAAAGAAATCTCTACTTCTTTCTTGATGATTCTTGGTAGCCCAATTGGTGGTATTCCCTACAAATTGCACTGCATAAGTTCTTCACAAGTTTTTTTGTAGATGGTTCTCTTAAAGTGTGTTATTTCACAAGGGTGAACATGTTTTCCAGGGAATAGATTTCTGAAAAAGGTCTTCTTCCTACTCCTGTCAAGGAGATAAAGATCAATTTTAATATCCTTTTCTACAATGATCTCTTACTTCATTTATATTTCTACTGTCTGCAATTTCAGTTATTATTGTTACGACAATATGTTATAGTATATAGTACTATTGTTTATAAGTGTGTACTTTACCAACACTTTTCACTGTTGGCCTCATATCAGTTATAACTGAGTATTGTCAGAGTACAGAATGAGTAAAACTACTTTTTGTTTAGTGTAATCTCTGAGGTATCTACAGTAAAGCTTCTTCAGACTGTTGGATAATGTCTAGAGGGGATATATGACAATCTGCACTACTTTAACATTTAATCTTCACGCTCACCTTATTTCTCTTCTCTGAAGATTCTTTTCTTATTTCTTTGTCAGCTGTTTCTTCTATGGACAAACCATTTTGTGACTAGGATACAACACAATTATGCTTTTATGTGTCGCATGTCTCTTTCTAGAAATCCTAAATTAGTTAAATTAGTTCTTTTGTAATTTATTATTTCTGTTCTCACCATTTTTGTTAACCAGCGAACCAAAGACATCTTGGTAGAAATAAAGGGATTCCACATCATAAATTCCTCCTCCATAACATCAGGCTTTTTTGACATTATGCATCACAGTCTTAATGTTATAATTTTGAACCCTCCAAATTTCTCTCTTCATTCAACAACTTTTGCTGACTTTCAAAACTTGTTAGCCCTACGCAACTGGACTTATGGACTGATACTCCATAACCATAGTGAAAATTTCACTTAAATACTTCATTCAGATTTTTTCAGCTATTTAAACAAACCTTCTTTACTTATATAATGTAAATGAACTCATGCTTTAACACAGGTATTTTACCTTATGTTTCCAAATTGGTTCACCTATTCTTCTTTTTTATGTATGTAATATTTCCCAAAGATCTTTCTTTATAAACTAATTTAAACTTTTCATATTACTTATTATCTTATGATATTTTTATTACTTTTAAATTAATTATGATATTTAAAAAGACAAACACAGCAGGTTCAGCTTTGTTTCCCTATTTCACATATATATATGTGTGTGTGTGTATATATATTCTGGTAACATCTGATCTGTTAAGGTTAAATTGCTATGCTTTTAAAATTGTATTTTTTAGATATATTTAGATAATTGTTATAATTACTTNATTGCAGGTATTGTTGCCAGCTTCTGATGTGCCAGTTAAAGACATAATTTTTCCAAGCTAAGTATCTGAACTCACACAGGCTTAACAGGCTGTTTTTCTAGCAGACAGTTGGTTGTAAAGGTTTCCAAATGGCCGCTTCAATACGATATTGATGTTAGTAATGCACCTTAATTGTGCTGCTTCTTCCAGTTTTAATTAAAATTCCACAGTTCTGTGATACATGCTCATTGTTTTCTCAATGCCTGTGCATTCCAAATCTAAAAATCACTGGATTTATGAGGGTGTAACAGCTCTGAGAAAGAGCTTTTATAATTCTGATTGACTATATAGTAATAGGCAGATAGATATTATGTATAAATAATGTCTCAAGAGTATTTTTAAAGGCTAAAATAAAGTTCAGGCAGGTGTCTCTAGGAATACACCCTGAGTCTCTGAGAAAACTCAGAAATCAGATGGAGATGGGGGAAAACACAAAAAGTGAAAGGAAAGTGATATAACTGTAAAATCATTTCAGATGTACTTTTGTTTTCCCTGACCTAGAAAATCAGTTAGCATAAAACTCTATCTCCACTGGCCATAATGAATTTAGATAAGATGGACATGGAAAAGTGTATAATGCAGTAGTCTCTAGATGCTCATGAGCAGACGTTGAAAGTTCAGACATGACTGAGGAAACACAGCTTTAAAACTTATGAGGTGACAGTTAAGACGTAGAAATGTGTTTGCTCTTAGGTCCCAAAAGAGTGAAATTTCTTATTTTAAGTTTCCATAGAAGACATGACTTTGTGATAAACCCAGTCTTCTACATGAGGCCTGAAATGCCTGCCCTGGCCAAGAATGTTTCCTATAAATTTTACCTGAATTCTGTTATAAAAATAATACATTGTCTCTCTTATAAGAGGTCCTACTGTGGAAACAGGACCTAGAATGTAGATATGTTGTCTCTCTTCCATTGAAAAACACCAAATTGCAGAATTAGACTTTCTTTATCTCCTTTGGGTCTCATAAATCTTATGGATTTGGGCTCAGCAATAAGTCAACTTGAAAAGCTATATTGTGTCCTTTCTTATTCTTACTTCTGTCAAGGCAATTTTGCACGC
Organism: Chionis minor; assembly: GCA_013398295.1. Classification (NCBI taxonomy): domain Eukaryota; kingdom Metazoa; phylum Chordata; class Aves; order Charadriiformes; family Chionidae; genus Chionis; species Chionis minor. The sequence goes on from VZSF01005775.1 coordinate 15,085, forward strand.
CTCTGATGGAGGAGCAGTATGTTCAAACCTCCGTATAACAAGGGCTGCCTAGGTTTAGGGGCTTCAGCTACTGTGAAAAGGGTCATCATCAACTAATCCATTGTAGTGGTCAGGAATGACAGTGCCGGGATTAAATCAGTCTGAATAAATTAAACATGATATAAGCATAGTAAATAAATGTGCCTTTTCTGGAACAAGACATCACTCTTCTGTTCTCTGAGTTGTGACAGAATCTGGTAGCACTGAGTATCTCAGATTTCTACAAATTCATGAGAACTTATATTTAAAAACTGATTTATTAAGGTTGAAATAGAAATGGTAAATATTTAAAAGTTTCTTGAGAATAACCATTCTGAAACATTCCCTGAAAGTTAACCACCTACTTACACTGGGATTTATGCAGAATTCAGCCAGTTTGAATGTAACCCTAAACATTTCATTAACTCATGCATTACATTTAAAATTTGACTTTGTGATTTGTATCTGATGACATGTTGGAGAGAAAGGTTTGATTTGGTTTAGTTTGTTTTTTTCAACTCATAGATGCAATAACACAACAATGTCATCTATACTCTATCTATTTTACTTTACTACAGTAATAAGCCTGTTACTGTGTATATACCTTACAAAGATTAGTCACTGCCTAGCCAGTGTATGAAAAAGTGTAACATTATGAACACTCACTTTTCATAACTTGTTGCTATTCTTACCTCAAATTGCTTATTAAAGACTGGTCTCTATTCTGCCCTGCTGCTGATCATGATGTTCATTGCAAAAATTGTATTTTTATTGCATATGCACTCAGTTATAGAATACTACCTTTATTAAAGCTTCTACTTAATAAGTTTTTTGCTGCAAAATTTATATCTTGTTTCTAGAAAACTGCTGATAGTTCAAAAAACTCTAATCCTTTTTTGTACTAACAAAATCATCCACTTGATAAGAGATCCTACTGATGCAGTGCTGTATAGTGGCAGTATTCAGCTTGCAGCTCAAAAATGTTCTGCTTTGGTGAAGAGCCACTACCGAATAAAGGAGTTGAACTTGCTAGTATTGGATGAAGTTTTTATGAATAAAAGGAGAGTGTGGAGGTCTTTGAACAAAAAATAATGTTATGACAAAAATAAATGGATGTTAACAAATGCTACAAACCTTTATGCTGAAAATTAGAGAAGGTTCTAATCACCTAAGTAACAGGATTGTGGAACAACCTCCAAATAAGTGTAGAAAGGAAAAAACAAAGCAGCTAAGTTTAGCATGGTGATTTCTAAAGGCCAGGAGATTTCAAGTTATGTTTTATTCCCATGTCTCAGGATGCTTTAAAGATGCTTTTCTGTTTAATATTTACTTCTACTATATGGTTCAGCTGAATAAAATTATATTTAGGGATATTATAGTCATTTAGTTCTGGAGACAATAATTAGATTTCCATTGTCTAATGAAATGTCTTTTCTATATACCATAGAAAAGATAGAGGAATACTAATTGAAAAATACAGAATAAACATTAAAAATGTAAATACATTTCTTCTAAAATAATTTTTAAGTCCAGTAAATATGTGTAAATATTAGTATTGTACATCTAAAATAATCAATTTTCTTTCCAAAATATAATACAGTAAATTGAGGTCACAAAGCCTTTTCTATAACATTCTATTAAGTAAGGTCTTAGATTTTTTTTTTTTTAATGGAAGATAATATTTGTATAATTCTCAAAAATAAACAATAGTTATTTATTGAAAAGGCCTGGAGTCCTTCAGGATATTTCACTGAAGAAATTACCATTACCAAACAGAAATGTTATTTTCTCATTATAAAATAAATGTTTTACAACAGAATTATCTTCTCAAATGAAGTTTAATTTACTTTATTTTTGACAATATACTATATAACTATACAGAATAATTTGTCACTTATTTTTTTACCTATATATTCAGTGTAAAAAAGCAGTCACTTCTTCAGTAAGATTCATCCTGTCTTAAAGTAAATGTATGTACATGTGACACCTTAAAAGTGTGTTTCTCTCTGTTGACCACAAAATGGTTCTAGTATGATCAGTTCAGATATAGATGTCTAAAGTGAAGCCATCTAGAATGTGTCTACATTATCAAAGTATTAATTAAATTAATGTGCCCATCTGGGATAGAAGTCTTAGTTATCATTATACCCTACTGGAATTTAGCCAATGCAATCAATAATGTTTAGGGTGAGAATTATCTCAACCAGAGTAGGTTTCTATTTAGTATGAGACTAGCTGTTCTTTAAGCTCCAATTTCTGTATTGATCAGAACTTTGCTGACTACTAGGAGCCAAAGAGAGTTACCTTATATACAAACACCAACATTGTAACCGGCAAGAATGATGTGAGTTAAATCCCACAAGTAAATTTTGATGACCATTTCCCTTTTTGTCTAGCTAAAATTCTCAGCTTGTAAGCTAATCCTTACTCCTCAAATCCATTCAAAATTCTGGGTTTCCTGAGTTTCCTGCTTTGACTCAGTCATGGCTTTGTTAGCATTTCAATTATTCCCTCCTTCCCATTATATCAAACAGTTCCACTTTCTTTCAAATAGGTAGTGTGAATAGGTTAGTTAATAAATCTGAGCAGCAAATGATACCATACTCTATACTCCACTTGTTTTTATATAAGTTGTTCTCTCCTTTCTCCTACATTGCCTTACATGCTTGAGAGGCTGAAAACTTGCAATGAAAATTAGTAAAGTAATATCAGTTTCTTCCCCTTAAAATACCTCTTTAAAACTCTTTAGTGAATTTAAGCAGGCCACCCCAAAACTAAGAAGCTAGAAATAATTTGGCTGATGATGTGCTGACACTGAGGTTTGTCATAAGTCATTGTTTCTTTGTACTCCTTTATCCGCTTCTATCAGTTGTTTGCTGCTGTAAACTGCAAAATCCATGAGGCGGCCACCATATTTCTGCTGAAAGCTTACATGGCAGTAAGAAAAAGAATTAAGCTCTTGTGCATAAACACAAATAATAATAATAATCATAATCAATATTATATACATTAAAAACTAATTCATTTCAGTGACACAGGATCTTGTTTCTGCACTGCAGAAGGTGAAACACAACAACTTACTTATTGAGTCTGAGACCGAAATCAATTGGACCTTAGTCACTTTGATTTCATCATCTCTAAGGCCTGAAGACTAAATTAGCAATTTTTGAAAACATTTTTATTGTGTCTCCAATAAATTTTATTCTACTTTGATGTCTGCTTGTAACTATGTTTGCCAGAATGTTAGTTTTAAGTAATGTCATTTCTCAGGACAAATAATATGAAGATGTTTCCTATTACCTTTAAAATAAGGCTTCACAGACATTGGTATTCAATTTAGGTTTGTAATCCAAAATCAATTGTGGCACAATCAATACTTCTAACAACAAAGCCTTTGTTCGGCAATGGATTTGGGCTTTAAACAAAGCAGGAGGATTCATTAGAATGACAATTTTTTATGTGAATACTAGTGACAGTATTAAATCAAGGTGGTGTACTTTCAGAAAACATTTGAAAGCTTTAAAAATAATTGTCTGCTACATAGTTTTCAGCAACTTACAAAGACATAGTACCATGCAAGCACTGCCTAGCCATACCTCTGATTTTCATGTATGTAGATTTTCCCTCTCAGAAATGGAGGTTAAGTACTGTCCAAATCAGTACTTATTCTATTGCACTCTGCAAGTATTTCCTTACTGTTATGAATTTAGGGTATTTTTGAAAATTATGGACAGTCAGGAATTAAATGAAGACATGCTTTGCAGAATTACCAAGCTAGAAATTCCTGTCTTTGACTCAGTTCTGTATCATTTATGACTGTAACACTTTTACGTTTTGTGAGGAAAATACAGGGATAGGGCAGGTTACTGCTATTGATTGTGAAAAGCTACTCAGGCAGTGACAATCTAGAATGAACAGTTAAAACTGAAACACACATCTCCTGTAATAGTGCCCTTATCTCCACACACAGGCCTGTTGAACGCAAAGTGAAGGGAAGGAAGGATGGAAGGAAGGGAGGAAGGGAAGACGGGAGAGAGGAAGGGAGGGAGGAAGGGAGGAAGGGAAGGAGGGAGGGAGAGGGAGGGAGGTAGGGAGAAAAAGAAAGAAAGAAAGAAAGAAAGAAAGAAAGAAAGAAAGAAAGAAAGAAAGAAAGAAAGAAAGAAAGAAAGAAAGAAAGAAAGAAAGAAAGAAAGAAAGAAAGGAAGGAAGGAAGGAAGGAAGGAAGGAAGGAAGGAAGGAAGGAAGGAAGGAAGGAAGGAAGGAAGGAAGGAAGGAAGGAAGGAAGGAAGGAAGGAAGGAAGGAAGGAAGGAAGGAAGGAAGGAAGGAAGGAAGGAAGGAAGGAAGGAAGGAAGGAAGGAAGGAAGGAAGGAAGGAAGGAAGGAAGGAAGGAAGGAAGGAAGGAAGGAAGGAAGGAAGGAAGGAAGGAAGGAAGGAAGGAAGGAAGGAAGGAAGGAAGGAAGGAAGGAAGGAAGGAAGGAAGGAAGGAAGGAAGGAAGGAAGGAAGGAAGGAAGGAAGGAAGGAAGGAAGGAAGGAAGGAAGGAAGGAAGGAAGGAAGGAAGGAAGGAAGGAAGGAAGGAAGGAAGGAAGGAAGGAAGGAAGGAAGGAAGGAAGGAAGGAAGGAAGGAAGGAAGGAAGGAAGGAAGGAAGGAAGGAAGGAAGGAAGGAAGGAAGGAAGGAAGGAAGGAAGGAAGGAAGGAAGGAAGGAAGGAAGGAAGGAAGGAAGGAAGGAAGGAAGGAAGGAAGGAAGGAAGGAAGGAAGGAAGGAAGGAAGGAAGGAAGGAAGGAAGGAAGGAAGGAAGGAAGGAAGGAAGGAAGGAAGGAAGGAAGGAAGGAAGGAAGGAAGGAAGGAAGGAAGGAAGGAAGGAAGGAAGGAAGGAAGGAAGGAAGGAAGGAAGGAAGGAAGGAAGGAAGGAAGGAAGGAAGGAAGGAAGGAAGGAAGGAAGGAAGGAAGGAAGGAAGGAAGGAAGGAAGGAAGGAAGGAAGGAAGGAAGGAAGGAAGGAAGGAAGGAAGGAAGGAAGGAAGGAAGGAAGGAAGGAAAGCCTGTTGCCAGCCGAGGCGAGCCGAGTGGAAGGAAGGACAGAAGGAGGGAAGGAAGGAAGGAGGGAAGGAAGGAGGGAAGGAAGGAAGGAAGGAAGGAAGGAAGGAAGGAAGGAAGGAAGGAAGGAAGGAAGGAAAATGTTCTGTGGTTTCAGTCTGAGTAGCTCTCTAACATGTAATATAACAACAATAATAATAGTAAAATTCTTACCTAATAACTAAGTCAGGCCCGAACATTTTCTGTAAGAAGTATTTTATGATAGAAAATAGGTATTAAGTTAAATGTATGAAATTCACTTATTAGGAATGTTTCAAATTTTAAAAGTAAAATATCAGGAAAAAAAATCTGATTCTATTTAAAAATGATCACTTTTAGCAAACTAAAATGCTCTTTTCATGTTTCAGGAAAGCTAAAATTTAAAGTTTATTTTTAGGAATTATCTCCTGTGCCAGGACACTTTGCTATGTGGAACCACCCCTGAAATGAATTTCAGGTATACTATGTCCCTGTAGCAAGACAGAAGATGATGTACATTCTCGATACTGTAGTTCACCCAGAAGGCTTGATCTGTACAGGATGAAAATGCAGGTTCTCAAACCACAACTTTGATTAGATGTGGTAATGGCTTTTGGTAATTTAAAACATTTTATTCCTTTATTTCAATAATTAATATTTTCAAAAACAACAGCAAAAAAAAATTTCTACTGTAAGAATTGAAATAATTCAATACTAGCAAGTTTTGTCTGGTAAACTAGTAAGTCTAAAATATGGAAAAAAATAGATGACAGCTATAAAAATGTTTTTAATCCTGCAGCAAGAAGGGTAGATCTAATAAGAAAACTTAGAAAAATGTATACATATGTTTAGTTCCTCTTTGGTCAGTTGCCCAAATCAAATATATTTGATACATGCCACACTGTTATACCACATATCAGGGAAAGTTTAAACAGGAAAAATACTTTCTGAGAGAGAGACAGCTTTGCCTGCTTTACAGTTAGGTTCATGTCAAGCGTTCTGCTATTCAATGTACTACGCTACACTTCTCTTCCCAGTGCTGCAGTGGATTATGTTTCACCTGTGGAGATAAGAATTGTCAGTGGGATTCTACAGAGAATGATCACTGATTTGTGTCATTCTTTTGTGCTTAATATTCTTTGAACAAATTTGATAAATAGCTGTTAACCCACTGTCTACCAACAGTCATACTACAAAGATAGTGGGAAATGGAAAACTATGTTACTTAGTCTGTAGCACTCCGATTTTGGTATTTTGCTTTCTTCTCTCTGACCCTTCCTCTTCTTCCTTCTCTTATTTCCTTCATGTATATGTGACTATTTCCCTAGCAAAAGACTTAGGTATGGCAATGGTCATACAAGTAATGCGCTGCCCTCTGACAGGTACAAAAGGGTACAATGTGCTTTGCTTTGATGCCAAAAACCTTTGGCACATCTTGAGGACAGTAACAGCCCTATTTCCTTTCCTGTCAAACAAACCCAGATGAGAAGAACATACATATTTTTCTACATATTTTCTCATTGATGACTAAATTTTTGTGCACATGGTAGTGGTAAGAATATAAAGAAATACAGCAAGATTTAAATATGCAAAACATGATGTCAAGAACTCACAATTCTGCTTGTGATCACATGAACTGCCTCACAGTTCCACGGAAGTTTAAGGTATGCAAGGATGCCCTTTTGTATCAGTCCGTGCATTTACACTGACATATAGTTGAAATTGGATCAGAAACACTTCCATCCTGAAAAGAAGTAACAGCATCAGGCCATTAGACTAACTAAGTGAAAATGAATAATTTCACAAGAAACAAGATTTTTTTTTTTAAAAAAAATTCATTAAGTAATGTCAAAATGTTTATCATCTATGTGCTTAATTTTTTTTATAACAGATGACTGACTTTAAAATATACAGTCCTAATACTTAATAGAGTTAGAATTAAACTAAATGCTACAAAGAAATTAAATCAAAAAAACTTCAAAGGTAAAAGCAAAAAAATATTCTTTATTTACATTTTAAGATGACTGAAATTAAGTTAGAAAACCAACACGGTTCAACATGTGCTTGTCAAAGATTTTGGTTTAAATGAAATTATGCTTATTGAAGAAAAATTGTTCTATTTTTTCTACCAGTTTTGTATGTCGTGTGTTGGCTATTTTGATGAGTGAACCAGAATATGGTATACTTCTAAAGCTTCCGAAGAACAGGACAATTTCAATATGCAAAAATCTAGTGTCAGAGAATAAGTCCATGAGGAAATTGTTCTGAATGTGCTCCTACCCTGGGGAGACTCAGTTGTTATATGCAACAGCAACATCAGAAGCAAGAAGAGAAGAAAAAGGAAAGAAAGTAGATGACATAAGCCCACAGGGTTATGTGAAGCAGACAGATGCAAGAACAGCACTCACAGAACTGCTTGTTTTATCCCAGTGAATTATTTACAGACACTGAAGACAATTGTAGCTCCTAAAGCAGCACATTTTGTTCTTCCTGTAAAACAGGGGCAGAGGGAAGAGAAAGTGAACTTTCTAATGTTAGTATTTAAAAGTAGAGCATCTGTCAGTTGCATAGACCAGTTTTGACAATAAAAGATGTCAAAATTCTAGTTCATCTGTTTGCAGTTTCTTGATGTAAAGATGAATTTCTGGCATTAGTTGAAGACAGGAAAAAAACAACAGCGGACTTACTGTTAACTCCAGCAAAAATCTATTACCTGTGTTCTGGAGTTTGAAGGTCATTAATAATTCCTCTAACACTTCTCATTAAAAGCAATGCAAAACAGAGATGGTGTGGATATTCACTGAGTTTTGGTGGATCGTGAACTGTTGGAACTATTCAGTTATTTCCTCAAGTTTGATCTTTTTATTTCTCAACATGTCGCTATGAAACCAGAAGCAAGAAACCAGGTAAAGCTCAAGGTCCATCTCCTAAAGAGGGATGCCTGAGTAGTTCAGCTGTCCATTTTCCTTATATTTATTTCCTTATATTTCCTGATATTTATTTTTTAAAACTGACACACTTTTTGCCTTGAAATAAGTAAGTCAAACCATTGTTTTTTCTTCAGCATTTGTAGTTAAGCTCTTCCCCAGTTACCCAGTATATTGGTTAGATTGGCCTTCCTTTTCTCTTGGAAAGAATTACCAAAACCTGATAAAAAAACCCACTTTTTTCTATAAATTAAACATTAAAAGTTTGTCATTTTTCTAATATTTGGCTTTGCTATCAAAACATCACATTTATAGCACTATTCTCTATTACCTTTAATGAATTATGGAAATTATATAACAGCACCCCCTGTCACTTCCTCCCAAAAGGAATGTCTGGTCTGAAAACACGGCCACAATATGTGAAGCAGTACTTATATTTCTATTGTCTGTGCATATTCACTTTGTATTCTTTGAAGAAACATGATTACACACTTCCCCTCCACTTCACAAAGCATTTAAAATGTTTCATTTTGTGTATGTTTGTTAAGTGGGATGTCATCAAAGAGAGAGGTGTTAACTTCTCACCTGCTATGTGATTAAAACAGGAAATACAATTCTAGAAGTGTGGTATTGCTGCTATAATGTTAAGCAGTGTTTTCTTTGGCTACTTTCTAAAGTTTAACATATGAGAGCAAGCCCCCTTCATTTGCAAAAATCATTAGAGCAGCCACGTTTTCATGGTAGGCAGAACTAGTATTGCAACAAATCTGGATTTTGCATGCTTAGAATTGGATATGCCCTTTATGTAGAATCTCCATAATTTTTTTTATATCAAAGTTTAAAAAAAGTTAGAAATCTGTAAGGATAATTAATATTCTGTCTTATGTTTCACCTTGATTGTGGCTCTTCAGTTTAACTGGTGCTCCATTTTTACTCTATGAGGACATTTATATTCACAAGTAGACTTTGGTTCGTCTCTAAATTGGAGACCCCATGTTACATTATATTGATTTTAAAGACTTGCATATTAAGTATATTTATAAAACCAAATGAAAATATATGTTATCTGTATTGGTAGGAATTAATCTGATTTTTACGTATTTATTTTTTAAATTTATGAAATACTGATCTTCTGAAAAGGTTGTAGGAAATTTTATCATACATCATTAAAAAAGGTAACTATTTTGTACACACTCCCTGGTCAGAAGGACAGTTTTCTATTTTTTTTATTATTGTTGTTTGTAATGCTTGTTTTTAATCCAAAATTCTGTACCATCTTAGGTCAGGCTTTCTCTTCTTCACAATGTTTGCTAGGGAGTCAGTTGTAATTTCGTGTCAGATTAACCGGTTTCATCTTTCAGCCTTAAACTTTCTCTTCTGGGCTTCTTGAGGGTTTGGCAGGCTGCACCATTACTCCAGCCCCAATCCCTTCCCTCACTGCCCTGCTCCAGCAAGTCCTCTGCACTCAAAGCTGCAGGCAGAATACCACTTGAAAACAGAAGTATTAATGCTATTAAATGTACTACTAAATCCTACAAAAGACAAACATTTTGAAGTCCAGAGGATTTTTGGCCCTGAGTAATCATCTGACACCTAGTGAGGATGATGAGAGAATAAAGGTACACGAGAAGCAAGAGGCACAGCTCACTTATTGCATAGGTCATAAAAATGCATAGATTTAATGATTAGTGGAGTAATGATTTATTTGGACTACTGAGGCACATTCAGGCAATCAGGAAGGAAAGTCAATTATAGCTATAATTATAATAGAACAAGGTTATAATAGATTCAATTATAATAGGACAGGATTTAGCTTTAAAACTGTGGAGTGATAAGTGTTCAGACCCTGGGAAAGAAGCCGGGCCATTTACTCTGCTGGACTTTACATAGTCACATTAAAAAATGTTGACTTTGACTTTGACTGATATATTACAAGACAGTAAGAAAATTCCGTTTCTTGTCGAGATGACAAACTTGATCTCAGATATGATTCAGCTGCCTAAAAAATGCCTATTGTAATTTGCTCTGTCCCTCAGTCTCCTACTTATCCTGATAGTTACGACATAGAGATGTGTGTCCTTCTGGACTAGTAACTCAGAGACAGGAGGGATACCCCAGGCCATCTCAACTATCCCTACCTGCCTGTCAAATCAGACTGATCTCTGCTGATAGTGCTCTCCTTTGCCTGTCAACATTTCAATATGGATGCTTAACTTATTTTAATGTTTGTTAATTTCAAAAATATGGGTAAACTCCTGGTGCTGTGATGTTAATGACAGTTTTGCAATTTTAATACTTAATATGAACCCTACTGTTCTGAATATTTTATTCAGAAATGTTAGCTATTTGTGACAGACTGCACAAAGTTACTATGGTACAGTGATATGAATAAAAAAGAAAAACTCTAACTTCATATGTACAATAAGGAACTCTGTGCTAACCTTTATCATTCAGAAATGAGAACCTGAAAATGGTAGATAATTCATGTAGATGTCAACTCACTGCCTAGCAGCAATCAAAAAAGCAAAGCAAATATTGAGATAGTAGCAGAAACAAACAAATCAGTAAGAGAACAAAACAAAAAACATTGTCATTCGACTGTAGCAACCCTTAGTTTCCGCATCTATAAATATGTTGCATAGTAGAGTTTTCTCCACCTCAGGAAGGATACAGCTGAAATGCAAAAGTTTTGGAAAAGTTGACAAGTATGATCAAAGGCATATAATGGATTCAGATTAAGGAATGGCTAAGTAACCTAGGACTGTTTGGTCTAGAAAAGGGATAAGTGATAGGAAATAAAAAAAAATAAATCAGGAGTACTGTGGGGAGATGATAGCATTGTTTTCTGTCTTTTCCAATATGAACACTAGGAGACAACAAAAAAGTGGGTGAGAGAAGTTAAAAAAGTTCTTCATATCACTTGAAATTAAACTGTGACACTCCTTGCCTCTGAATAATGGGGTTTAATTGCTTAGATATGTTAAAGGGAGATTACCAGAGTCCATGCAAGTTATAAAATGCATATCTATAACTTCTGGTGCAGGATGCCTTTGAGGTCTTGAGCTTTAATTGCCTCGATGCTGGCAGAGGATGCTGGGCAGTACCATATACACATCTTTAGTTCTTAAACTCTCAAATGTCTTTTTGTTGCAACCATTTTCAAAAGGTTTTTTCCACTTTAATGGTTTTGGACCAAATGAACACTAGTCTATTCATGACGAAACTGCTGCTCTTTTCTCCCAAAAGAAATGGGTTTAGAGAGAGGATAAAATACAGACAAGACCTAGTAATTGCAAGGACACAGGAAGTGTCCAAAGGACTAGAAATACGCATCAGGGCTCACAATACACTACTAGAACTTACTCGCCTTGACTAGTCTCACCCAGGGCACCCCCAGGCTGCATCTGGCCCTGGTTTCCCTCCCCAGGGCTGATCCTGACACCACCTGCAGGCTGACCACCTGGCCGGGCCTTGACCTGTCCTGCCCCCGAGAAGGTTCCTAATGCCCAGGGCCACTGTCCCCTAGCTGCCCTGCTCCTGGCTGGGCAGTGAGACAGGCATGGCTATGAGACCCTGATGTCCTGATGATCTCCCTAGGGACCTGACTACTCCCAGGACCTGACCCCACGAAGCCACCCGGAAGTCTACAAGGCTAAGGCGAGAACTGCAGCAAGAACCTCAGCAGGAGACCTGGAGACCTGGGGCGAGAGGTTGGGGCTTGGCCCTCTGACTGCAAATGTGCTCTAGATCTTTTGACTGCAGAAATCCCTGTCTGAACTGATGGTGCCTGCGAACCATGCCCTGAATGGGGTTGCACTCACCCGTTCTGTATTATCTCGCAGCAGCAGAAACTGAGTTGAGAGCTCAAACTGGACCAGTAGACTCTGCATCCTCCTCCAGTGATGACATACAAGGGCAAGGAAGCACAATGGATAAGGAGCAAGTGTGTAGTGGCATTTCTGAGAGATGCATTTCTGGGAGAGAGGGAGGACATACTGCCTACAGGAGCGGTGTGCCACGAGGCCACAAACAGCAACCTAAGCACTGCAGAGCCTGGGCTCAGGGATGAGCAAGGGGCACCCGCCCCCATACTCAAGACAGAAAGTGACTGGGATGCAAGGTGGTCCTCCTACCCAGGAAAGGTGGTGAACACCTTGGGAGTGTACAATAAGCACGGTAGGTGAGATCAAGTCTCCAATCTCTGTGGTGCCTCGAGGACCATCCTCCTGCACCTTGGTGAGACCTCCACCGAGGAAAGTGGCAGCTGAGCAGCAGAGACTCTGCTAGTAGATCTTCCTCGTGGCCACTGCAAATAGCTTGTGGATCTTGAGGAAGCCCTTGTAAAAGTTGGACAGCTCAGAGTCCTTGTGGGAAGAACTTGTGGGAAGTTAATGATAAAGAGCTGCCAGTTGTCCTGAAGTCTTAGCCTGCTCCAGACTGGACTTCACCCACAGAACAGGAGTCTCCAAGGGCCCCACAACAGAAAGTGCAGGCATGGTTCCAACTTCAAGGAAAAGCTCTTGCTATGTGAGATAGTGAATACTTACAGTCTGGGATTTTTTTGAGTGGTAGCACAGATGTAGGTATCAGTGGTGTCAGGGCACTGTAAAATGTGGTGGTGTAGGGGATAGAGCACTAAGGATTGCAGCAGTGATGTTTTAAGAGCTGTAGTGCAATGATGAACCACTTCTCCCTTGCCTTAGCTTAGAGGGAAGGAGTGAGGGAGAGGAGAGATTGTGTAAGAAGAGAAGTGTGGGAAGGAGAGATCCTAGGCCGCTAGGGTGAAGAACGTGGGAGGAGGCAGGAAGCAGGAAAAGTCAGCCCTCTTCCTCTCCTGCTTCTGGTTGCTAATGCTGCAGAGAAATAGTAAGTTGGATGGACCTTAGCATGACACAGCAGAGATCCTGCAGTTTTTTTATGTCAGTGACTTCCTTTGCCCTTATGTTCTTTCTTACAGGCGTTAGTGAAAATAGAATTAGTTTCAAATTAATATGGAACAATCAAAGATCTTATGCTTGCCAAGAGCTTCTTGTGGATTTATATTCTAGATATTTCAGGACAAAGCAAAATGTACCTACTTCTTCCCAACGTCCACCTGTATTATTCCTGATTTCTGTTCCTTTCCTCTTTTCCCTTCTCTGTCATGAAAAGCAAAAGATAAATACTCAGTTCTGCTTTTCAGGGTATTGCCAGTTTTTCACTGATAGAAATATGCAATGACAAAACAAGCAGAGATATATTTCCAATTAGATTTTGGTACGGTTTCTTTCAAGAAAGTATTTGCTTTAGAGTCCTTTTTAGGTATCTTCTAGAATTTGGAGTTGTTGTCAATTTATTTTCCTGTAAAAATTACTTTGGGGTAAAAAAGTGAAATGGTGTTTTAGAATTGTTAACTCATTGTTCCCAAGAATGTAAAATTTGATTTGTAGATCAGTTTATTTAACTATAAGAATAGCTACTTTACTGCTTGCATTTGAGAAGTCTTGCAATTAAGACTTAGAAAACACTCTAAAGCAAGTATTGCAATTTTTGCCAACCAGCTTAAAAATGCATGGAAATTTTCAATTTGAAGACTTCTAGTAAACAATACTTTTTGTATTAATGTATTATGTGTCTAAAAATGAGCCCTTTTGTCTTATGGGTTTTTTTTGTTTTTGAAAATTATTAATGTAAAATGAAGGACTTTAACCTAAAGAAGAACTTGCAATGTCATGATAGCAACCATTTTTTAAAACTCTCAACAGTTCCTTTGCTTTCAGTTTTCCTAATGCAGACAGGGAAAATAAATATGCTGCAAGTACAGACTGAGTCATCATGGCATGTCTTGCCAATGACTTTGGAAGAGCTATTAAGATCTCGGTTGGAATAGTGCAATGATTATATTGAATTTTTTATTATCTCTATAATCATTACTGTTGTAAAGCTTTTTTTATACACGGTACAATCTTTTTATTTGAATTATTTCTGATAAAAGTATTACATAAGCAGGAAACATAAACACTTCCACCCAAAAAAAACCCCCTTTCATCATGTGTTTTTGAAGTTGCAAATCAAACTAAGTGATAACTTATTTGTTACAAATTAAATTCTTAGAGATCAAATGACATTTGCATTTTTAATACTAGACAAAATACTTTTTATACTGTTTATGGCTATGTCTTACTGACTATGTAAATCATAATTTCTGCCAAGAAGATCTAGCAATCTAAATAAATATGACAGACAAAGCATGGAAGAAAAAACACAATCAGCAAGGATATTTTGCAGTTGTACTTATGCACAAATAATACTGATGCCAGGTAGAAAAAGAGTACTTGAGGAATAATAAAAGAAAAAAACAAGTATACAAATTTGTATGCAAGGAGGATCCAGGAAATCACAGGCCCATCAGTCTTACTTCTGTCCCTTGGAAAGTTATGGAACGAATTGTCCTGGGGGCTATCACAAGTCATATGAAGCATGTGATTCAGAAAAGCCAGCATGGATTCACCAAGGGCAAATTGTTCTTGACAAACCTGATCACCTTCTACTACAAAGCAACCTGCTCAGTTTATGAGTGGTGAGTGGTAGACATTGTCTATCTGGATTTCTACAAGGCTTTTGACACAGTTCCTCACATCCTTCTTGTAGAGAAACTCATGTTTTATTGCCTAGACAGATGGTCTGTGCAGTGGGTGGGGAACTGGCTGACAGGCTGCACCCAGAGAGTTGAGGTAAATAACTCCTTTTCAAACTGGCAACCAGTGACAGGCCTGCCAGTGACGTGACTGTCGTCCTGGGAGCTCGATGCAGTTTTGTATATATTTCATTATTTTATTTTTATTTTATTATTAATATTTAATTAAAGTAGTTTAGGTTTTTCTAAACTCATAAGTCTCTTTCTTTCTCTTCCACCTCTCCTTGGAGAGAGGGATGGGGGAGAGAATCTGTGCTTGTTTCAGTGGCCAGTCTGGCCCAAAACACGAAAAGTGGGCTAACAAGAATGAACTTATGAAGTTCAGCAAGGACAAGTGTACGGTCTTGCACCTGGGAAAACACAATCCAGCAGTGTAGCACAGACTGGGATCTAACTGGCTGGGCAGCAGCTCTGTGGAAAGGGATCTGGGGGCCCTGCTGCACAACAAGCTCTGTATGAGTGAACAGTGTGCTGCTGTGGCAAAGCAAACCAACAGGATGATGGGTTGCTCTAACAAGGGCATCACCAGCAGAGATAAAGAAGTCATTATCCCACTCTGCTCAGTGCTTGTCAGGCCACACCTGGAATCCTGTGTTCAGTTTAGGTCCCCGCTATACATAAGAGACATGGACAGGCTGGAGAGGGTCCAGAGAAGGGACACCAAGACGATCAAAGGGCTGGGAAGCCTGCCATATGAGGAAAGGCTGAGAGAAGTGGGTTTGTTCAGCCCTGAGAAAAGGCTTAGGGGAGACCTTATCACCATGTTCCAGTATTTAAAGAGTGGCTACAAAGAAGATGGAGACTCCCTTTTTACAAGGAGTCACATGGAAAAGGCGAGGTGTAATGGGTTCAAGTTACTCCCGGGGAGATTCCAACTTGACACAAGAGGAAAAATTTTCACAGTGAGAACAATCAGCCACTGCAGTAATGTCCCCAAGGCAGTGGTGGATTCTGCAACATTGGACACTTTTAAAATTCAGGCTGCTGGGTCATCTTGTCTAGACTGTGCTTTTGCCAAGAAAGGTTGAACGAGATGGCCCTTGAGATCCCTTCCAACCCAGAATTCTGTGATTCTATGATTCTATGGTTCTATGATTCTATGAAAATTTGTAGCATGACATTCAGAATACTTTCATAGACAAAACAAAAGATACCATATATTTAGAGTCAAGAATTTATTGTTTGACCAATTAATGTTTTAGCAGTTGAATAGTCCAAACAGTCTAATTAAAAACAGAAACCTAATTAATATTATGGTTAAAATTGTTAAACAGAAAATCTTTCAAAGTTGCTACCATCTAACCCTTTTCTTTCATTGAATGTTTATACTGCTGGTATCCTTCTGAGTCCCAAAGTCCTTTGGACTTAGGAAGAAAGGAGGGGGTGGTTATGATGACCAATATCCTACGGTCTTCATTTTGGAGTGTGATATTCCGAAGAGGTGTTTTCTTCTTTTTTGGCCTTGGGTGTGTTTCCTTCTCCTGGGCTGCCAGCTGCAGCTTGGCTGTCACCCTCTGTCACCCCCCAGAGCTGAACAAAAATCGGGGGAGACAGCAGTCACTGGCCCCGGTGCAGGAGTTAAACCAGCCAAACCCAACTCTGGCCGAGGTGAAGCTGAGCTTCTGCACTGCCAGGTCTACAGAGACCTTTTACTGTTTCGATAGCAATGATGAAATTCATATTCAACAGACTACAGTAAGTGCATTACTGCAGTCCAATCCTCTATGTATTACTATGGAAAGACTGGCTTATAGAAAGACATTTTTAATCATGATAGATACTAAAAACTTGCAAACACTAATGAAGAATTATAAGTTTGTAAATTTGCTAGGAACAATGGCTAAAAAATTTGAAAGGAAGATGAAGGTAAATAATAAGTCTTTCACAAAATTATTTTCTGTGACAAAGAAGGAAAAGCTCTTGAAAATCCACTGCTTTGGGCATTCAAAACAAAATTTGATCAACTAAGTACTACCATAATATTAAATACAAAATACCGAAATGTCTGTAAGTATATATGAACATGTGTCCTTGTAGGTGTATGTGTGAATATCTGCAGAAAATAAAACACAATTCTTCATTAGCAAAGAGAAGGTTTAGACAACATAAAGAATCTTTTAATCTCTGTCTTTTGTGATTTTTTTCTTGTCTGCATTTTAATGAACTCTTATTTATCACCACGGCATTAATTTAGAGGTTGTTAAATAATTACAGTGCAATTGATGAAGTAAACAGGGGATACAATTAGGAAAAGGATTATTGCATGGTCGTGAAAGGTCCTTTTTAAATGTAGGTCTGTATAACAAGAAGCATAATTTCATTTCTGTTATTAACAGTTTCCACCTTTCTTGCTATTCTCTTATTTATCTTATCAAAAGTTTGGCTCAAATCACTCAGCTGAACACATGTAGTGCTATTTAAGATGCTATAGGATATCTTACTTGATTTACAGCACCACCAGAATCTCCTGTAAGAGATCTTTAGACCATAATCTCCTGTAAAACACAGTCATCAGCAAGTTATATGTAAATATGTTGCATATTTTAAGGTATCTCAAATGACACTAAACATTTACATTAAGATGACTGAACAAAACACTTTATTCCACATTAGAAACTGCCTATCTAACATGCAGTTAGATACATTATATTAGATATGCTTTCTTGCTAGTAACACGTTTTTATATTATATGGGGGCTTTTCTCATACGCAGTTAAGGAATATGAATCTCCTCTAATGAAACTTCTATTTCTCCCTGACTAAACAGAGACAAATAGTTTGGATGAGATACATAGCTTTTAGATAAACTGAATCTCCTAGAATTCCATACTAGGCTTTGTTAACTAGTTGAAACATCAGGTGAATGCAAAGATGCAACACTATGCTAAAACTAAGATGTACGTTGTCCTTTTTTGTCTCATGCTTGCAGAAAATTTGCACAAGGAGAGATAAATTCAAGTGTTAGATTTATTCTCCTATTCCATTTCTCAGGAATGGTGGGGGTATAAGCCTACCAAGCCACAGTAATACTAAAATGAATGGCCTTTTGAAATTTCAGGTTCTAACTGACGAGGCCTGACTTGGAAGAACACAGGCTGATATTCACAAAACAAATTCTGAAATTTCATAGACTGCTGGTTGGACAGATGAGTCTCTGCAAAGAGGAAAGAAGGGAAAGAATGCCACTATTAGGAAGGAAACGAAAAAAATCCATTCAGAAATAAGGGTAAAGTAGTGCACATGTCTATAATAAACCTGCAGACTCTTTCAAAGGCTCTGGTTATTCAGACACAAGAATGAGAGAAACTTACTGATGATATTTTAAATACACTGGAATTTTACACCTTATTTACAAAAGAAAACTTTCTAAAAGTATCTTTTGAGGGGAAGACATTATTAAACTGAGAAATATTAGGGAATCAACAAAATAAGGGAGCTTGAAGTCTTTCTTCCTATGTAAATTGCAAATATTGAGTTCCCAAAGCAGACACAATGAAACAGAATAGTAGACCAGACCAATATTATTAATCCTAGAAAATCATTCACTCTTTGATCTTAGTATTCAAAGAAGCAATTGAAAAAAGTTTGGTTAAAAGTGGATTCCACAGAATCCAAATGTAATTTAGAGGCTTGCAGATAAAATATATATATATATTACTTTCGTTCCTTCCGTAAGTGACTGTTGATTTGTTATAAAATGTGTGTGGTATTTCACAAAATTTCACTCTTTTTTTTTTTTTTTTGCTGCGTATGACAAGGCTTTATATTCACTGCTTATACATCAACAGTCATTTCTGGTATCACTGTCCAGCTAAAATCGTTAATTTATTCAACTAGTGGCTATATATTAATATTTTCCCCAGTGTCAGTTTGCAGCTACTGAATCTTTAGAACAATATACTATTGGTTTTATTACAATGGTTCCAATTTTATTTTTCTCTTGACATTTAAATATTAGATTAAAACCTAATAAATAATTGTATCTATTTTATTGCAAACTGAATGTAAAGCTAAATTATTTATTTTGTACCGATTAGCTTAAAAAAATGTACTGCATTGCCTCAAATATCTGTCTTGAGAATTGTTTATATTAAGTGTTAATGAGGAAATTATTTTTTAAATTTTTTAAACTTTATATAAAGGCCATATGCCCTTAATAGACATGTGATGATAACATCTCAAAATGTAACCTGTTGATTTTCATTGCAGAAACTTGGGCTAATACTATCTCCAGTCCTTTAAAGGTTGTTAGAACGGGACACATAATGAGAATAGCAGTAGAACACTTGCTTATGATATTTCTTGGTGCAGATTCAGTTTTTTATGGATACTGATCTACACTCATATGACCTAGAATCAGCCCAAAACCTGTATAGCCAAGCTACAGAAATATGGAGTCTAAGCTAGGAAACCTCAGAGGTAAACTTAGGTATGTCATTGTATTGGGTGTATGTGACGAGCTTTTGGTAGTTGTGGAGGGCGAGCTGCAGAGGTGGCCTCTGTGAAGAAAGCCAGGGCCTACCATCATGACAAACAGCTGTCTCCAATCGGCTCAGCAAAGGGGACAGCTCAACTTGCCTGTAAAGCTGGTGGTGCCTCTGTGAAAACATATTTAAGAAAGGGCAAAAAAATGCCAGAAAGAGAGAGGTGGAGGGAATGAAAAGAATGAGGAAGAGCAGAGGGAAGACCAAGGTCAGAGGAGGAGGAGATGGAGGTAGTTCTTTGGAGGCCCCCACACCAGAGCAGATGGGTATTCCTGAAGGCACTGTGGCCCACGGAGAGCCCTTGCTGGGGCACAGGAAAAATATGATAAGGAAGGAGAGACAGAGAGAAACTACTACATGCTGACCATAACCTACCATCCACCTGGCAGAGTCTGGAGTGAAGAAATGAAGTTGAGCCTGGGAAAGAAGGGGACAAAAAACGTTGTTTTAATGTTTGCCTTTCTATTTTCCACTACCTGAATCAGTAATTAAATACTTTTATTGCCATTAAATGAAGTTAGTTCTCTCCAAGTCAAGTCTGTTTTATGCAAGACAGTAAATATGCAATCTCCCTGTCTTTATCTCAACCCATGAGGTTTCTTGTTCTGGTTCTTCTTATTTTCTCTCCTTGTCCTACTGAAGGGGAGAGTGATCAGGTGACTGGATAGGAGTTTGGCCAAGCCTAACTCTCCACAGCTCTTTAGAGGAGCTGGCTCTGTAATAGTAAAGAGGCAGGGCAAGGTTGGATTTATATGCAAACACTGAGTAGTCAGACCCTTAGAAGTATATTTTCTACAGAAGCTAGAGAAAATCATGAGCTTATTTGTAAGTTACAGCTTCTTTGAGTAAGAGTTCATCAATACTGGTACTGGAAATAAAGGATTCAATTATATATAATAATGTGTAATTATGTTTCAAATGGTTGCTTTCTTTTTTTGTGCTCTCATCTCACTGTGCAATAGCTCATAATACATGAGCAAAAAAATCTGAAGTCATCTTTTAGTAAAAATTAGTAGGAAAAGGAGAGGCAGAAAGAGTGACTGGTGGGACACCTAGTGTAATGGGTGCTGGCCTGGGAAGTAGTAGCACATTCATCTCCCTGTCTTCTTTCTTATAAATTAAATGCATACATTTTCAGAGCACAAGGTCCGAAGCAAAATTATGTCTTTTCCTTTCTGCCTCATTTGATTGTAGAGATAAGGTCTAATTGACTTTCTACTTTTAAGGCCACGTGACATGCTTTCCAGCTACCCAACAGCTTTGTTTTGACAATAAAGGTCTTCTAAAATTCCTTCCAGACAGCTATCTAGATGTTCATCACTCACCAGAGACTCATAGTTTCATGTTGTTGCATACTATGAATGTTCCTCTTCTACATAACTCATTAATCCTTAACCTGTTGTGGTGAAAGTAGGCATACCTTCCAGCTGTATTTTTTAATCACGTCCTTGGTTTTTGCCTGGATCGGGGTCCTTGAATAGAATTTGGCAATGTTACATAAAAACTGTACTATAACAGGATTTATGTCAAACTATGTTTTCTAAATGGTACTTTTTTTGTAGACAAAATGTCTAGCTTCAGGAACTAGGGAGACTATTAGGTAGATCAGATCTGCAAATTTTAAGGTTTCTAGGTACCTCCAAGGATGTCTTTCTAGACTGCTGTCCTGGACACAAACATCTAAATTCTGTCTATATCTCAATTTAGAAAGTTTGGATCTTGATTTGCAAGTCTCTGACTAGAATCTTGTCTTCCTTAAGCTGCTGAATAGCATCTTCAGAAGGCAGGATTTAGAAGCATTTTCCTTTAGTTTGTGGGAACCAATATCCAATATTGCAATCCACTTTTCTCCCACTTACCGAAACCATCACCTGTTCAGGAGAATCCCCAAACCTCCAAAATAAGGCTACCTTTTTAGCTGAAGGAATGGGGGGGAAAAAAAAAACACGTGCCTAGGAAAGAGCCATATTATTTTTTTCATGGCATGACCAGAATAGTCTATCCATTTTGGAGCTTCATTTCACTTCCAGTGGACTTTAATACATCAATGAGGATGTAGCTATTCTAGTAGGTTAAACAAAATAATTAATCTTTGGATCTACAATTCAGTATAGCTTTCTTCAGACTGTGTCTTATGTATGTAAGATGAGTCTTGGTGCATGGCCTTGTTCCAGGGTGAAACCTTTAGATGCTGTGATAGTATCAATTTTAATCAACACCAAATATGCACAATGATGAAATTGTTATTACCGATCACGTTGTTATTGTCTTGACATGGAAAAGGTTCACACAGTTAACAGACAATCACATTCTTGAATCACATTCCATTAGATGCATCCATGTACCTCATACACATATACCAGATTTTAACTTTCAATTGCCATCTGTAGAAATATTTTTCAAAATTAGCTAGAAAAATTAATTCAGCCCAATTGATTTTAAAAAAGGTGAAAGAATTATTTTATATTATTTATTTAGATTATTTTTAGTATGTAAAGGAACACCAGCTGAAACTAGAATTGCATCTGAATATCTGATTTCTTTTGATTTGTATTCTTACTTTCACATGAAAATCCCTTTCAAGTATTCTCAACACTCTTCTTGCTAATCCTTAGTAAATTAATATGGAGTTGGTTACTATCCTTTATCTCCAAGCTGAATTGGCAAAATTAACATTTATAGCAACCATTAAATTTGATTATAAATAAGCATACTTTACAGATAGCAGTTTCAAATCAAGCTGTCTTTGTCTTAGTTAGCATTTACTAATTGTCACTTTATAAAACCAATATTTGTAAAATAAATAGTTCTGCTCAATTTAACTTCATTAATTATGCACTGTATAATTATGCCCTTCTCCCTTGAAAGAAGCAACAGTGGTAGAAAACAGGAGCCATAAGTCTTCTATGTCAAGAAAAGAACCAGCAACAAAACTACCTAATAGCAATGATGACTTAACCATTAACACGTTTTTTAATCATTTCTATTAAAAAAAAAAGAAAAGCATTGCTTCATTTCCATTTTACAGCAACTTCCTTCATGAAAACATTAGCATTTTGAATCTATATTTAAAAACAACTTTCAGCAACCAAACAATCTCATTTGAAGTTGTTGGCTTTCAGCTTTTTGCTCACCATTCAGCATTTAAATAATTTTTACATTAATTTAAAAAATCATCTTATGAAAAATTATTCTGTTAATCATTTACAGATATAAAGATATAAAATTATGAGTAGCTCGAAAGTGCATTATGCAGATGTTATTCAGATGAAGGGTAGTGACAGCCCCTGATGCATACTTTAGTGATGTCTTCTTTTGAAATGTGTGTAAATTACAAGGATTATGCAATTTAAGTGAAAATCTGGTTAATTGGTCTAGGTCTTCAGATATATATTATATTCACCGATGCACTTTGTGGTGGGAAATTCATAACGTGAAGGAAAGACATACCATGTTCTGTAGTTTTATGTACCAATATATGAACATGTTTACTCTTCCTCTAGATACAAGACAGAACATGAGGAAATTCTAGGATCTCAGAAAGATTTAGATAAGTATTCAGCAGATGATAAATAAAATGCCTTTTTCTTTCCTGATTTGCCCAAACTTGTGACAAGTTTCAAAAAAACCCAAAAACCCAAACCTTATCTGTGTATGCAGAAAACTATTTCCATTTTTTGCATTGGACAGAAATAGTTGTTCTCAGACACAATTATATAGCTGTCTGCTATGCATGGAGAAGACACAAGGAAAGATGCCATTTCACAAAGGGATAGTTGTCAGAATACATGTGTTCAAAGGATTTGTGTCTTTTCTCTCGCCAGACAAAGTATTTCTCCAAAAACAGAGATAAAGGACATAGAAAAAGGTGGATGAAATTATCAATGGACAAGAAAGAAAAAGCCAAAGACCCTTCAAGAGAGATATCTATAGACAGCACAACCAACTCTAGAATAAGTAGATCAGTGGTTGCTTTCTGGGATCATCTCTACCCAGAGAGCATAGGGAAAAGAACTGATTGCCATGTTGCTGCACTGGATTGGGTTTACATAGTAAGGTTTTTGGGGGGGTCTGGGGGTATGAGGACTGCAGGGATAACCTCTATGAGAAGAGGCCAGGAGCTGTCCCATGCATCTCCCATGCCACAGCTCCATGACCTAGGTCCAACTAGTAATGACCCTGAACATATATTCCTGGTGGGCATGTGCACAGGCAGTATATATGCAACAAATACATAAATATGTACTTTTATATACACCTAGGCACAGCTGGCAACATAGATCAACAAAGGCAGACATACTCGGCATTCATACAGACACAAACTACACAAGGGCCTCATCCTGCTTTCTCTGGCTGGTCCAGATGAAGGTCTGTTGGTGGGAAATATGTACATATGTACAATGTGGATCTCTCCAGCACTTTCACTCACTCAGTGTGCCTTGTAGCTGCCCTTGAATGCTAGTCTCCCCACTTACTGACACCTAGTCATACAAGCCTGAGGTCCACATCACCTCTCCAGTTGCCGGTACAGACTGTCAAGCACACACATAAAGAACTGGATGGTACTACCCCTGTCCTCCAAAGCCAGCCTCTCCCATGGCCTCATCCTTGGAGACTCTCTCATCAGCTTCTCCCCCGTCTGCTAGGCCACATCACCTACTTGCCAGCTTGTCCAGCTAGATCTTTGCTAATGCTCCTACACTCACATGCACATGCACACTCGCTCCAGGTGCTGCTCCATGGACAAACAGGCTCTTCTGACAAGGGATCTTGCTCCAGTTGCTGGCACTCAGACCTCCATACACACAGAAACAATCAAGAGGGAGACACTCATGCAAGAAAAAAGTTAGAAATGGAGTTAAATAAGAAGACAGGACAAACTGTGCTGATTGATATGGGGCACAGACAAACAAATGTACCAAACAATCTCTGCTGACATGTGACAGCCCCCTTTTATCCGCTTATCCTTCCATTTTCCCCTGCTTGTTCCTCCCCAAACCCAGATCCCTCCCTTTCTCTGCCCTTAGTTTCTCTCCTACATATCCTTTAATACATCTTATGCAATCCTAAAATATTCTTCCCCTGCGTCCCATAATTTGTCCCATACCAGCTGTAGTTAGTCTCCCTCTGTTTGAAAGGTGTCCCAGTTTTGACATGGTGGGTATCACAACTGGACAATGGAGCTGAAGGTCTCCTGTGACAGCCCTGGGAGGCACCCGGACAGATTGTCCCTTTCTCTGACTCACCTGCCTTTGGGGTCTTTGCTTCTCTGCACTTGTGGAGATGGGCCTTTGATGAGCTGATGGCTCCTGGGATGGACCTGGGAGGACCTGAGGCAGGGTATTACTTGGGCTTCCCCCACCTGCCGTTTTCTCTGTGTCCTCCTTTGAGAGTCTTCAGATGAGCTTTTTGTCACATATCCTAGTAGAAAATACGCAAGTCATATGTGAAAATATGATGTAGATCTGATCTTACTTTCATTAAAGTCAATAGAAGTTTAACCACCAGTTTTACCACCCCCACAGAAAATTTGTTCCTGTGTGCTGTATGACTGAGATGAAAGCATATGTAAAATGCATTTTAAAATGGAAAGAAAAATTGTTGGCGTATGCAATTATCCTTTATACCTATAATTACTTTGGCAGTCCAAAGGAAAAAAAAAAATCAAATCAAAGTATAATAGTAAAATTGATTAGTTTTCAATTTGGGGGGATAATATATTGCAAAAACTGAATGGCTATTAAGGAAGAGTTCATTTAATCTCAGAGTAGTGTGCTATTAGGACATTTAATCAGTGCTTATATGAAAATTTGTAGAGGATATTATGAGAGATTTATGAGCAAAATCCCAGGTTTTTCGGATCATCCTCACATCACACAGAATAATTTTCTTCTAAGTAAGAAAAGGCACTACATGATACACAGAGAAAAGAAATTGTGGTGGTGTGACCTAAACTCATTTGCAGGATAACAGTGACTACCGGTGGTTGGTAGTTCTCCACATCAGAGTGTATTTTTCTGCAGGTTAAAGCATAATCCCAGAAGTTAGGCATCGCAGAATCACAGGGTTTGGAAGGAACCTCTGGAGATCATCTAGTCCAACCCCTCTGACACAAAAGATTCATCTACAGCAGGCTGCACAAAATGGCATCCAGGCAGGTTTTGAATGTCTCCAGAGACGGAGACTCCACCACCTCTCTGGGCAGCCTGTGCCAGTGCTCTGCCACCCTCAAAATAAAGAAGTTCCTCCTCATGTTTAGATGGAACTTCCTATATTCAATTTTATACCCATTGCCTCTTGTCCTATCAGTGGGTACCACTGAAAAAAGACTGGCCCCCTCCTCCTGGCACCCTCCCTTTAAGTATTTGTAAGTGTTGATGAGATCCCCCCTCAGCATTCTCTTCTCTAGACTAAAATGACCCAAATCCATCAACCTTTCCTCATAAGAAAGATGTTCCAGACCCCAAATCATCTTCATAGCCTTTCACTGCAGCCTCTCCAGCAGTTCCCTGTCCTTCTTAAACTGGGGAGCCCAGAAAGGGACACAGTACTCGAGTTGTGGTCTCACCAGGGCAGAGTAAAAGGGGAGGATGACCTCCGTTGACCTGCTGGCCACACTCTACTTGATGCACCCCAGGAGGCCATTGGCCTTCTCGGCCACAAGGGCACATTGCTGGCTCATGGGAATCCTGTTGTCCACCAGGGCTCCCAGGTCCCTCTCTGCACAGCTGCTTTCCAGCAGGTCAGCCCCTAACCTGTACTGCTGCATGGGGTTATTCCTCCCCAGGTGCAGGACTCTACACTTGCCTTTGTTGAACTTCATTAGGTTTCTCTCCGCCCAGCTCTCCAGCCTGTCCAGTTTGCGCCGAATAGCAGCACAGGCTTCTGGTGTGTCAGCCAACCCTCCCAGTTTTGTGTCATCAGCAAACTTGCTGATGGTACACTCCATCCCTTCATCCAGGTCATTGATGAATGTATTGAACAGGACTGGACCCAGCACTGACCCCTGGGGAACACCACTAGTCACAGGCCTCCAACTAGACTCTGCCCCACTGATCACAACCCTCTGAGCTCTACCTGCCAGCCAGTTTTCAATCCACCCCACTGTCCATTCATCTAACCCACATTTCCTAAGCTTGCCTATGAGGATGCTGTGGGATACAGTGTCAAAAGCCTTGCTGAAGTCAAGGTAGACAACATCCACTGCCCTCCCCTCACCTATCCATCCAGTCGTGCCATCGGAGAAGGCTATCAGATTAGTCAGACATGACTTCCCCTTGGTCGATTCTTGTTGACTACTGATAAGCTTTTCCTCCAGGTGCTTGGAGATGATGCCCAGAACGAGCTGTTCCATCAGCAGGAAACTGTAAAGTAAGAAAATGTAATAGGATGTCTTGTAGGAAAAAAAGGAAAATACACGGTCTACTTAGTCATTTTGCTTGCTTATTCCTTGTACGATGATATGCACTAGGTGGTCAGGAATTAATTTTCTAGTCCTTAGTCACAGGACACAAGTAATTAGAATTTAATTGCTGCAGTACTCTGCAATGTAAGAATTACAGTATGAGGATACTGGAGCCTTTCTCCTGAGTTCGTATAACTGACACTATCAACAACTGACACAGCCAGCTTTAATTCCTTAATGTGTATATCCTCTCAAAACAGCACCGCAGAGCAGGTTGTTGCTCTTTTCTTTGTTTATGTTTGAGTGATTGAGCTCAAAAAGGATAAGCTATTTCCAGCTTTCTAGAGTAGAGCAGTACTGATTTACCCTACTTTCTGGAGCACCCCTAGTACTAGACAATTCAATACAATCCCTTCTCAGCAGGTCCCCTTTGAGGATTAAGGATTAAGGTTTGCCGTCTGACTCTGCAAGCAAGTGACAAGGCACAACCCACAACCAGATGGCGTTTTTCTTCCTCAAAGGAAGCTAAGTTTTGTTTATAGGACATTTTCACTGACCTTTAATAAGTTCAAACTCTGCCCAGGAATTTTTTGGGAGGATGCTTCCTGCCTGAGTCAAAATCAGCCCTGGTGCTGGCCTAGAAATTAAATGATGTAAACACTCTTATGGGCATGGGCCCATTTTCTACTCTTGGTATATTGTGCTAATGTGAATGAAACGAAGAAAGGTTTGGCGATCATTTTTGTCAGAATGAATCAATCTTCCCAAGAGAGGTGCTTCTATGACACATATTCTTCTGCTGGATGTGTCGTATCTACTTTAATATTGGCACTATCATCTGGGATGGTGTTTCTAAATAGAACATTACACATGCGTACATTATTGTAATTTAAACTGTTAAGTTGAAAATTTTTTTGAAAAAAGACTATTCAAGTGCACTTCTGAACTAAAATGGTCTTCTCAACTAAGACTTTCTGATTTCTAACTGTCAGAAGGCAAACAGAATTCTGCTTATTCTATAATTTTCCTCCCTTTTTGAGCTATTTGAAATCATTAACATAGGACTGCCACCAAATCTTGAGTCTGATAATTTTTTTGTCAGTATTGATCTGTCAGTATTTATCTGTCAGTATGAAGATCTTAACCATACTTTGACACCAGCAAATAGTGATAGTGATATTTGTGTTCTTCACCTTTACAGTTAGTTTTCAATGTACTCATTCTTCTATCTACTTCCCTTAGGCTTTCTAGACATGTTCAGAAACAAAAGCTGCAGGAAGAGTTATATTTCAGTTTCCTGTTCTTGCAGCTGGTTTTAGGTGTTTGGACTCCTGTAATCTATTTACACTGATACTGATTTCAAGACCATTTTAAACAAGAACAAAAAAAATGCAGGATAATGGTTAAGTCCTTTGATTTCTCAGTTTTACCCATTCATTTAAACCATTTAATTAAACCATTGGTTAAACCATTTTACCCATTCATTTAAACCATTTAATTAAACCATTGGTTAAACCATTTTACCCATTCATTTAAACCATTTAATTAAACCAAATGGTTAAACCATTTCATTTAAACTCTGTATCAGGAAATTATAGCCTAGCTGTTTTGATAGGTAATACAAATGTATTAACCAGACACATACTAGACTCATATTTTAGTCAAAATGGTTTTTGTATCGTCA
Organism: Chionis minor; assembly: GCA_013398295.1. NCBI lineage: Eukaryota > Metazoa > Chordata > Aves > Charadriiformes > Chionidae > Chionis > Chionis minor. The sequence goes on from VZSF01005775.1 coordinate 43,334, forward strand.
GTTATTGCATTTGACTTATTTGCCTATGCCTCAAACCCTTCAAGTGTAGCACATGCACACAAGATACACATTTTGTTGATTTACAGTCAGACTTTGGTATACTGAAGGATCAAATGTTTACTTCCACCCCTTAATCACAAATTTATTTTTTTTTCAAAAATGGAGAAAAAGAAATCTTCCTATGAACCCATAACTATAATTATCCCAAATTACATAACTATGAACAGAAATACTTTCAATCAGTTTCTGACAGCTTGTAATTATGTAATTGCAGTCTGAACTTAATGTGATTGTAATACACAAAGCTGAGTAATATTGAACAATTATTGCCTCTTTATAGAATTCACTTATAACCCTGGCCATTGTTTTTCAAAGGAAGTATTTTATAACCAGAATATTGTTTAACATTTATGTTGTTGTATATTTGTACCCATTCACAGAGAACAGTATAAACATTTATGAAATTAACCCTTTCCAAAATACACCCTTATGCATACTCAAAGTACATACCTAAAGCCTGAGACAAGTTATTTAAAATATATCTAACATATGTCTAACATTACGTTTCATGGGTAGTACCACTTGAGTCAATGCAATCATTCTTGTGTTTAAATTGACATGTATTTAAACATCCTACAGAATTAGGGTACCAGAACTTGTCACTTTAGTTTTCTAGAGCATCTTTCAAAGATTATGGTGAGAGCATTTATAATAAAAAGAGTGTGTAATCATTAGTCTACTTTTTTCATTTCTTTTATTTCATTTCAGACTTTCTAATTTTAAAATAGTGGGGTTTTTTCAGATCCCAATTGTAAAATAAGATTTTAATGTTCCTTATATATATCTCAAGGAGTTGTTATACCTCCTATGACTGGTTGCCTTTTCTATTTAAACAGTGATCACTGTGCAAGCATATAATAAATTACTATACTTGCACTTAAAGTCTTACAATTAACTTTTACATATGACGAATGGTTAGGTAAAATAATATCTAAATTTTTATAGAAAATTTCAGTTATACTTGAATATAATCATTTATATCCAATGAAAAAGCTGTATTGGAATTTATACAGAATAGAAAAATAAAATTAAAAAAACAAACAAACAAACAAAAAAACCAGAACACAACCCAAAACCAAGCCCCAACCCTTTCTCAGTTTCAAATACATTTTGTCCTGAAAATACTGCCTTAAAATATCTGCTGAGTGTCTTTATGCATCTTGATTATAACTTGGCTAATTTTGAGCACGGAAAAAAAACAGTCTTTGAGAATGATTTTCAAAAGGATCTGAGATCCCAATAAATACTTATATATTGTATCTTTGTCTTTTAGAGTCAGATTTGTATGAAAGAATATGTTCCTGATGTGCATTTTATATCCTGCCTTGTGGTTTGATGTGCTCTGTCTCTCCAGGAACCGCTCGCACAAAAAATGGAGAGGATATAAAAGAAGCAAAAGAAGGAAGCAAAAGAAGGTAGCAAAAGAAACAAATTGGAGCCCTGTATCTAAACAGCAAATAAAGTGATGCTGAAGTGAAGATGCTTCTTATAGTTCAAGTGAAATATGCAGGACATCCAACCTTTTGAAGAACAGAGGATTTTGAGGAACTAAGGGAAGCAGAGCATGCTTTTGCTTTTTGCTCAACATAGACAGGATAAACAGTGTTTTCAATGAATGTGCTAAAAAATTTACAGGTTTGGGGGTTTTTTGCGCATATTACTATTAAGAAATTAGCATGTAGCAGGCAAGCTTTGTTTATTCTTAAGTACAAAGTTATTCAGAAATGCTGGAGACCAAATGAAAGCTCATGCTAGGTATAGATAATATGGAATGTTATGAAGAGATGCAGAACAACTTTACAGGAAACCAGGGAATCTAGAGTTTGAAATAAATAGGATAAATCTCCATTTTTAGATTACTAAAGATCTCCTCATGCAAAATTGCAATCATGAAAGCAATCTACTAAGCAATAATGTCTTAACCTGAAAAGTTCTTCTAAGACTATAAATCAGATTTACTATGCTCTTATGAATATATAGATTTTAACCATACCTAAATAATTTCAGCCATAAGTGAAGTTTCTTTGTTTCATTCATATGAATCCCTACTAAAAGAATTATGTGAGTTCTTGATAGCATGTACTTGTATGTATATATCTGTAAGTATAACCTCATGGTGCAAAACTGTTTGCTGGAATGGAGCAAAGCAAAAAGAGTACTTTCTTCCAAATTTTTTTCTTGCTTAGCATTCCTCATTCAAGCGAACTTGTCTATGAGATAAAAAGTGCCAGATATAACTTTCTTGATGCACTTTAATGTATTATTCCTGTTTATTATTCTCTATGAACTTTAAAATACTGTGTTACACAAATGAAAAATGAAAGACCTTGCTGACTTAAATAGCATACAAGTTCAAAGACAAGCACAGTGAAGAAAACATACGTTGAGCAACCCAGAGGACACAATATTCCCAGACTATACTTTCCTCTGCAAAAGGGAGATGACCTTAAACAACAATTTTGCTCTGCAATTGTGGAGGCAAAAGCTCATACTAATAGTATAAGTGCTTTGAAAATTAGTCTTTATTGTCTGTCTTCTTACCAGTCTTCTCAAAATTCTTTTCTGTCCCTGACTATCTAAGGTGTCTCCTAAGCTACGTAGTTCATCACCTAACATATTTTTCTCATCTTATTTTCTACTTTCTTCTTATAAATGTCATATTTGAAATGCATGAGCCATGACAGAAACTACTTTATTGTATCACATGGCTTCAATCTTAATATTGCAGCAAGACTGAATGGAGTTTTCATCTACATTAGGCTCACTAAACTGAATAGAAAGCAGACGACTTGCCGCATTTCATTTTCTTCTTCATTCTCAGGAGTTATTTTCAGATGTCATGACCCCAGCTTGTACATATGATACATTATGTTACCAATTAGCAGTCTTAGAATCTTTAATCCTGAACTGCATGCAGTTTATGTTACTATTAATAGCCAGCTAAAGAATTACACTTGAACTGGGCTTCAGATTCAACATATTTTGTCTATTGAAATGTTTCCATAAAATTCAGCTATCAAAATTAGTCACTTCAGAGTTTACAAGTTGTCTAGTCCTATAAATTCCTGCAGGATCCAAATACTGTGATTCCAGTGAAGACTGCAGGGAATAAGTTTGTTCAGATTTTTGCAGGAGACTCAGAGACATTTAGAATACAAATGGAATTTCCTTTATTAATCTGTCTTAGTAAATGAGATTGGATCCTGCTTTAAGAATAAGCAGAACAATTTATTCACATTTCATATGTTCTTGCTGCATTAAGATATAAAGTAACCTTAGGTAAAGCACATACATTCTTTCCTTATTTAAAAAACATATGCCCACAAAAGCAACATGATATCTGTCTCAAAGAAGAGATTTTAACAGTATGTCTGGCCATTCTATAGGACAGAAAAAACTCCAGCTTAAGAGTTAGGGTTGTACTCCAGGACTGTAATCCATTAAGTTGGAATGCACAACTAATTGCAAATTCAGCAAAATGCATTGTCACAACAAACAAGATTTTACAAGTTCTTCCAATTACTAAGGTAGGGTTTTTATTAAAAGCTATTTCAAATGATTTAAAAGTACACATTTTAGAGGAAGGTTTCCAAAATCTCCAAGGTTATAGCTTTAAAAGTGTTCAGCAAGTTCATTAATCACCCAAATTTACATTTGATTTCCTCAGAAAAGGTCCTAGAAGCATCTCAACCTCTCTAACTAAAGGCTCATTTGCCAGCTAATCAATTGTCTACTGAACTGCGTCTGCAATGTTTTAGACCACATAATACATAGTACAAGACAAAACATTCTGAGTAATAACACACTTGTTGGTTGTAGTTTTGGGTCACTGTGTTTCTAGAAGTATTTAACATTCCAGTAGTTTATAACAAAACTGGTTGCACCACACTATTTGAATAATGCACTTTAGATACTCCATCTTGACTATGGGTTGGTGATACTGACTTGTTTTTGCCTACAGTTCAGAGATAATCAGATAATGCAAGGTAGAGTTGGGTCTGAAATCCATCAGAGAAATCCAGTCAGCAAATTAAGAAAACAGAAAACACTGCTGGAGACAGGATTTAAGATTAAGAGCCAGAGGCAGGGCTGGAGGCAGTTTACTGGTAGCATGGGCAGCGATTAGATGCCTGATCTGCAATGGGCCCCTGGCAAGGAGTATGAGGGAAGGTCAGTCAGGGCCATTAATGCCTAGTAGTATCCCTAGGATTCTGGCACTGTCCTTCCTGCTTTTGGACATGTCTTCCAGGAAAATTTGCTCATTGGTCTGTTATTCCTTAGAAGCTCCTTTTTGGTTGAAGATGAGTGCAATACTTGCCTTTTTCAGTCCTCAGGAATTTCTTCAGATCACCACGACTTATCCAGGGCAATAGGAAACTTGCAATATAAAATCATCATTCATATCCCTCAGCACCATGGATGCATAGATTTACGTAAGATCAAATTTCTTACATGTTTCCTAACTCATTACTTCCTAACAATGGATACTGGTTTGCTTCTCCCAGTTCTGTCAATGAGGCAGGGACCTGGGAGGCCTGAGATCAGTGAAGACTGAAATAAAGACCACACTGAAAACCTCAACCTTTTTTGTGTCCTTTGTCACTTGGTCCCTTGACCTGTTGAGCTGTGGACCCATTTATCTTAGCATCCCTTTTGTTGTCTATGCATCAGACTTTCTTATTGCTTTTCACATCTATTGCCAATTTCAACTTGGTCTGAGTTTTGGCTTTCCTAGTATCATCCCTGTACTAGGCACTGTACTAGCCATTGCCTGTGCAATGTTTATTTATTCTTCCCGGGAAACTTGTCCCTCCTACATTCTTCACAAATCCCTTTTCGTGTCAGATCTGTAAGGATCTCAAATCTCTGAAATAATCTCAGCATCCCTGTAAGTATTATCTTGCTCAGTCAAGCCAGCATTCTGCTATGCCTGCTCAACTTCTTCCATACATGAATGTACATTTTTTGAGCTTTGAAAATGTTGTCACTGAAATTTAGGAAATTTGGTTTTCTGAAGGGCCCCTTTGCACTTCAGAGAAGTCTACTATGGGCTCTTCCTTCGTAGTTTCTTGGAGAAGGAGAAATCTCTTCTCCTGAGATTGTGTTATAATTCTGCTATCTTTTGCACTGTTCTCTTAGGATCTTAAACTCCACCATCTCATCCTTACTATACCTAACACTACCATCTGTCTTTTCACAGTCCCAGCTAATTCTTCATTATTTGTGAGGAGCAGGTTCAGCAGAGCACTTCTGCTATGCTTCTTTTTTTGACAACTTGTTAGGTTGTCAAGGAACTTTTAGGAATTTTCTCAGTTCTCTCAAAAAAACTCCTGCACTGCTTGTGTCCTACTGTGTTGCACTTCCAGCAGGTGTAAGAGTGGTTAAAACCTCCCATGACTAACAAGTTCTGTGGTCATGAGGATTCCACAGTTGTTTAAAAAAGATTTCATTGACTTCTTGACTGGGAAGTCTGTAGTAGATGACTACCACAAAATCACTCTTCCTTGTCACCCTGTGATCACAGTTCCTAACTGGTGCATTGTCCATACTCAGCAGGTAGGTCTGAGCTGTTCCTCTGCATAAAGCACAATGTCTCCTTCTTGCTTCCCCTGCCTGTTCTTCCTGAAAAGCCTGTATCCATCTATTACAGCACTCCAGTCATGTGAGCTATCCCACCACATATCTGTGACTTGAGCGAAGTTGTAGCTCTGCAACTGTTTGATTTCCGAGCTGTGTGCATTCATGTTCAGGCATATGCATAAGCCCCTATTTATATTTCTTCCTCAATGAGAAAGATTTTTGTTCTCTGTGGTGGGTTAAACTTGACTTGGTACTGGTTGCCCACCAAGATTCTCTAATACTCCTGCTCCTCACTGAGACAGGAGGAGAAAATATGATATAAAAGGTTGAGGTAAGTTGGGGAAATTAATTTAATTTATTACCAATTAAACAGAATAGGATAATAAGAAATAAAAACCTGATCTCCTTTTATGACCAGGTGACCCGCCTGGTGGATAAGGGAAAGGCTGTGGATGTTGTCTATTTGGACTTCAATAAGGCCTTTGACACAGTCTCCCACAGCGTTCTGCTAGAGAAGCTGGCAGCCCATGGCATTGACAGGTGGACTCTTCGCTGGGTTAAAAACTGGCTGGATGGCTGAGCCCAAAGAGTTGTGGTGAGCGGTGCCAAATCCAGTTGGTGTCAGGTCTCAGGTCTCAAGTGGTGTTCCTCAGGGCTCAGTTTTGGGGCCAGTCTTCTTTAATATTTTTATTGATGATCTGAATGAGGGGATTGAGTGCACCCTCAGTAAGTTTGCAGATGACACCAAATTAAGCTGGAGTGTTGATCTGCTTGAGGGTAGGAAGGCTCTGCAGAGGGATCTGGACAGGCTGGATCGATGGGCTGAGGCCAATGGGATGAGGTTTAACAAGGCCAAGTGCTGGGTCCTGCACTTTGGTCACAACAACCCCAGGCAGCGCTACAGGCTTGGGGAGGAGTGGCTGGAAAGCTGCCTGGCAGAAAAGGGTCTGGGGTCCTGGTAGACAGTCGGCTGAACATGAGCCAGCTGTGTGCCCAGGTGGTCAAGATGGCCAATGGCATCTTGGTCTGTATCAAGAATGGTGTGGCCAGCAGGAGCAGGGAAGCAATCATCCCCCTGTACTCAGCACTGGTGAGGCCGCAGCTTGAGTACTGTGTTCAGTTTTGGGCACCGCAGTATTGGAGAGACATTGAGGTGCTGGAGCATGTCCAGAGAAGGGCAACGAAGCTGGTGAGGGGTCTAGAGAACAAGTCTTATGAGGAGCGGCTGAGAGAGTTGGGATTATTTAGCCTGGAGAAGAGAAGGTTGAGGGGAGACCTTATCACTCTCTACAACTACCTGAAAGGAGGTTGTAGCGAGGTGGGGGTCAATCTCTTCTCCCAAGTAACAAGCAATAGGACAAGAGGAAATGGCCTCAAGTTGTGCCAGAGGAGGTTCAGGTTCGATATTAGGAAAAACTTGTTTACCGAAAGGGTTATCAGGCATTGGAACAGGCTGCCCAGGGAGGTGGTGGAATCAACGTCCCTGGATGTGTTTAAAAGACAGGTAGAGGTGGTGCTGAGGGACATGGTTTAGGGGTGGTTTTTGGCATAGGTTTATGGTTGGACTCGATGATCTTGAAGGTCTCCTCCAACCCAAGTGATTCTATGATTCTATGATTCTATAGTCATCCATGACTTTCTCTTGTTTTTGACATATGGATCAGGCTCAGCTGGATTAGAGGCCTTCTCAGAGGGAAATTGTTCATGTCTGCTGCCTGTTCTCTAAGGGCACATCTGTAGCTGAAGGAAAACACTTCTTCCATCTGCCAGAAGTCACCATTTTAGGATTCTTCATTGTCTGACCATTTAAGCGTAACCTCTGTCCATCTTTTCCTACTCTGAACTCTGCAGCATCTCTGAGAACAAACTGTTAGTCTCTTATTCTTGCTCTCTGATGCCATGCAGGACATAATTATTTGCAAATGTTTTTGTTGCTCAATTTCTTCTTTCCTCAAAAGCTCTTCACTGTGCAAATATCCGTGGAAACCACCAAAATGACAATAGCTGTGCCATCTTCATAAGACGATTTACCTCATTTCCACCTCCTCCCGAAATATCATCATCCCAAAGATCTGTGCACTATGAAGAACAGACTAATTCAACAATTATAGTTTTAGGGATTTTAGCCACAAGTCACATACTAGTTTTGCTTGGTAAAATCTTTTTGACAAAATATTGTAGGCCATTAGCGTAGGGGTAGCCATCAATTGTTGGGTCACTCAAATGAGTCAATATTCTTTATCATAATTCAGCTTCAAATATAATTTTTTTTTAAATTTTTGTTTTTATGATATTTCTACTATTTGCAGCAATCTATTAATTAATGCCCTAGTCAAGAACCAGTTGTCTATTGCTTTACACGTTGTAAAAACAAGTAGGAAAAAATCTTTTCCTGCTCCAGACATACATTCAAATGTGTAAAAAAGGAAAACTGGAAGAGTACATGAAGGGGAGTAGATCATCAGTGTGAGGATGGTTAGCTTTAGTGGTTTAGTGGATGGTTAGGAGAAATTATAAAGCATCTTGATGGAAAGTTTCTACAATTTAATCTGTATCTCCAGTTTTCTCACACTTCTTCAGTAACATTTTGAGTAGCACTCAAGAATGATTACACAGAGACTAAAACAAAAATAAAGTAAAAGTAATTTGGCAGTCTGCTTAATTTCAAACCCTGGAGAAGAAAAAATTGCTTTGCCTAGAAAACATACAGTGTAGTTGCAGCTTAATTTTATTCTATCAGAAGGATTATTATTGGTCTGTTTGGATTTTTCGAAGTGATAAATATGTTTACTTGTCCTAACATCCATTGCGAGATCATGAAATTCCTACATTCATCAAGGGATGAAAACAAGGTATCAATATATATTTGTGCTTTTACAGGTTTATTAACATGAAAGCATTAGTGATATGATGCCGAAGTGCTCACAAGTATAGAGATATAATTTTTCTTCAAAAGGAAAATAATAAAGAGGAAATGAGTGCATGGGCATAACTGAAACAAAGTTTTTTTCATCAATGCATTTGGTATATCAGTAAATAAATTAAAAACCTATGTGATTTTGAAAAAATGTTATCTGTGTTTAGTCTTTATTTTCAGCTTTTTTTTTTCTGTATGTCGGGTACACAGGAGAAACAATTTTCAAAGAATTGCATACTGTGTTTTGGTTTTTAACACTTTTCCCTAGAGATCATGGTCTAATATGTTTAATTTGCAATAAATCATAAAAGTACCCACTTCACCCAAACATTCTCAATGTGGACCTAAATGACCTCTGTAGAAGATGATCAAGAAGAATTTACTGAAAATGAATAAATCTCCACTCCCTCTTCCACTGGGAGCTGGAATTAATTGCTTGAGGGGAAACCAGGCTTCATCTCTCTCCTCTTACCTCTTTGGGTTGTTCTATGTCTTTAGTACTTAAATCTAAAATAACGGCCCAAATTATAAAGACTGTAGTCCAGAGGAAACAATAAAGGATAAAGAATATAACTAGCTCTACTTTTCTCACACTTTTCCAACCATCCAAATAAACATAAGTGCTTCCAGAAGCAGGGGCTAAATCCTCTGTAGTCACCTCATAAAATGACTTTATTCCTTTTTCTTGCAGAGGAGACTGTTCACAGAAGGAAATCATACTCTGTGCAGAGCATATCTCTTTTGTGAGACAATATTGCAGAGTCTGGGGAGCCCTTAAAGCCATACATTTTATAATGTCTATCAATTAAATAACGCATATACTATACATCACCTTATATCTGTCAGCTATGTGCATGTGATACATAGCTACTCAAAATATTCATCTCTTTCACTTGTGACAGCCATGCTTCATCAAGTTTTTATGCTTTCTCTAATTCCTCTTTTAACACATCCTATTTTATGGTCGTTTAGACTCAGAAGCTTAAATATGTCCAGAGTTACTAGTAGAAAAAAATCATAACAACATAATATATTACTGTACTTCAAGATGAATGCGTTATAGATACAGAACTGTTATCTCACCTCTTAACAATTCCATTCTCACCTGCTCACAGAATACAGACAAACCTGTGGCAGTAAAGACTGCCATATATCAAGCCCTGGGTATTTGCAACACCCTAGAGCTTAAAAACATAATTTTCTTTTGGGAAGTAAGATTATCTTTTTGATCTGTAGCTTTCCTGTACTTTCTTATTTCTCTGTTCCATACTGCAAGTTTCCCTGCAATGCAGTTCTTGAAAGTAAATCCTGTCTTTCTGGACACAATCGGATAAATCTTTCCTCATACAATCCTAGCCTTAGGAGTACCCAGGGGATAAATTTACAATACATATTTCAGTGTTAACTAATTATTAACATTCCAGTAGTTTCTAAAATTGCATCTAAAAAGCTCGGATGAAAAAATAAATAAAAATTAAGCAAATTTTCTGAAAATTCTTTGCTAGTGATCTATTGTCTTATGCCCACATGCATGGGCACTTTATGTTTATACTACATATAGATATATGGGGTAGCAAAACAGATTTTCTTCAGTAAGCTTGCTTTCTGCATAAATGTAGAAATAGTGGTGAATCCTTAAACAACCTCTGAACAAAAATATTTAATTTTGTGTCTCCTTCTTCACAGTCCACCTCTTCCCCCAGCTATTAGCAACAGAGTTATTAGGAAAAAAAAACCCAAACAAAAAACCACCACCAAACCAAAAAAACCTAAATCAAATCTGAAACTCTAAATGTATTATTTAATAAAACTTTCTTAGTAAAAAAGAATAACTATTGCTTCTGAATTTTTAGTTTTGCAGTTACTGTTTTTTCACATTTCTTAATTAAATCAAATATTAAGGCCCAAAAGATAGCAACATTTAGGTTTGTTATATTTTTTACAGATTTTCTTTCCTTTAGATGTAGGACTTTGTGGTGACTTGAACACTAGACCACTTCATTTCCTTTAGGATACCAAATAAATAAACCTGGACACGTTATTGATTCAATCTACTTTTTTTCATGTACAATTTCTTCAGACAGACCTCGAAAAAATTGAACTTAGGAACAAAAGTACTACTACTGTCAAGTTTCCTTAAATAGCTGTGGAGCTCTTATTTCCAAAAGATCCAAACACTTCAACATCTTTTTGAGTGTGGCCCAAAATTTAACTCTGCACTAACCTCATTGATTGCATGTGTATGTTATCTATCTCAGTCTTTTGTTAAGTGATTCCACCAAATGGATGAGGTAAAATTTAAAATCACCCCTACTCCTAGAGGAAACAGTAAGTAATTTTCTTAGAAGTTGTAGTAACATAGTTCATAAAACCCTATGGAACGCTATGCTGAATACCGTCAGTGCTCTTTTGACTTGATGGTATATTAAATGCCCCACAGTTTGAGCTACAGAGTGTTATCCTTTGTCTCATAAAGGACATCACTAAACTAACTGACTGGTGCTATTATATGAAGCTAAGAAGCCCATACATATTGCTCTTCTAAGATTTGTTTAATTTGCAAAAATTTGAGTGAATATTCATGAGTTGTACTGATAACTCCATACAAGGCTGATAAATTTATTTTCCACTTGTAACTTTATAAAGGCTTTACAATTATTCTAACCCTTGGTTTTTTTCAGAAAAAATATCTGTTATTGTCTCAGAAAGATTCTCAACCAAAGAACACCAAGTCACACTGTGAGGAACTTCAGCAATAAGAGTATCTCAGCCATCATCCAGCTAGTTTAATGAACTTCTCTGTAAGGGCAAGCAGATTGGAGAGTGGGAGGTATTTTTAATACTTACTGAGGGTCCCAGGACATCTTTCCAGAAATAAAATTAAGTCTTTGCCTACTATGACCAGCACAGGTCAAAATGACGGTCATATGGGGACTTGTAGAAGAAAGTCACATGATTTTTGTGTTTTCAAGGGAGAAATTCAAGAACAAGAGAACAGTACCGCTGCTGTCAATAAGTCATATCTTTGCATGACTTTTTGTGCCTATTTGACTACCGCCTCTTTAAATATATGTAAGTGACTTGATATGTATAAGAAAATTTGTTCAATAGAGTATGAATGTCTGGCAGAGAACTTTGGAGGTACCTCGGTTTAATGTTCCACTATCTTGAATTTACATTTAATTATTTTGAAAAAGTATCAGGCCTTAAAATACCCTAAATGTCATTAGACTGAGTCTTACTTAAAGGTTTTGAGGTATCTGTCAATCAAATTGCTCCATAGCTTTCTACAAAATGCTACAGCTGTACCAGCACTGTAAGTTACTAATTTCCATTCAGTCAAACCAGAAGTAGATTGTATCATTCTTCCCTTGACCCCTTCCTCCAGAAAAGGGCCACCTCTAGAGGAAAAAGATGTAATTATCTGTTTATCAAATCTCAGTTCTGAGCCTTTCCTGATGAAAAGAGGCAAACTGAGCCAAACTATTGGATGTATTGTATCTGTGATGTAAATTATGCACTAAGCACTGAGCAGATAAAATCAAATTTAATTAGAGCCTTACTCAGTAGACAGGCTGTCAAATTCAAAAGCTGAAAGTATAGTGTTTGAGCAAATAAGATACCCTGCTTCTGAAAAATCAAAATGAAATTATCCTTCTGTAGCCCATTAATAGTGACACAAGAAGGTGAAGGGGCAGGAAAAGGATGTAGCAAAACTCCTGATCAGAGAATATTAATCCTCATTTCTTTTTGCATGTTTAAGGAATGCATTTTCTTTATAGGAGGGTTAAGTAGGTGACAGCAAACAGAATAGCATGTAATTTCATTTAACAATAAAAATCCACATTTTTCATAGTGCAACAGATTGTATTCATATCTACGGTTAATTAAAAAGTTAAACATTAACATTTTGTTGCTACCTCAATCACAAAATTATGCAGTTTGAAAAACAATAGTTAAAGTGAATCCTAGTGGTAGATATTTTCAAGTGCGACAATGAAGCATATGCTCCCAGGGTTTCAGTCTTCTTGCATCATGGTCTGCAGTATGAGAAAATACAGAAAGATATCTATATGTTCTGTAATGTCTGAAAATCCTTGTGTACAATAAACAGTTGGCAAATACAGAGTTGTCAAAGGCTATCTTGACAACTTAGAAAGTTTGGTTCAGTGTGGAGCAGCCTTTATTGCTGTCAACTCCTGCAGGTAGAATAGCAGGCATAGTAGCTTCAAGTTTCTTCTCTGTTACATTTCTCCTCTAGTAAAGATATTTTTATCTTTTTTTCCCCGATTTCTTAGCTGATTTAAAAAAAAATGGTAGAAATGTACTTAGGAACGCATGTATGAACATGAACACTGTGCTGAGAAAAATTTTACTTTTGCAGAGTGTATTTCTATAATTAATTTTCAATACGGTGGTGTGATGAACTTTCCTGGAAACAGAGATCATGTAAATACTGTAAAATCTAAATTAATTTTACATTTCAAGAACAGTATAGTAGAGACAACAGTAAGCTGTCATTGAGTGTCAAGGGTGCAGAATGCCTCAGAATTGCCATATTGCATTGCCCAGCTAACTCAATATACTGCCTCTGATGATGGCCCAACCAGATTAATCAATGACAGATGCAGAAAATTCTGAAACACACAAGGAATAACCTGTCTTAGGGAAAAATTTATTTCTATCTCCTACCAGTTTGTGATTAATTTATATCTTAGAACTTATGGGTATATATTAATTTTAAATTATTTTATCCTGTACTGCATACCTATGAATTTTCTTACATTCCGTATAGTATTCCTATGTGTACCAGTACCGCTCCTGATGTCAGTGGTTATCTTGTGGCAATGAATTACACTAGTCAATTTTATGTCAAGTAAAATCGTGTTATCTTTTATCACTTTTTAAATGTATTGCCCTTGACTTTCATTGATTGTTCCAGTTCCCAATTTACCTTGTCTGCAATGTTTTTATAGTATACAACAGATACACGTAACAGTGTTTTGCTGGTGTGTCATTCTAAAATACAGACCCCCATTCTTGTTGGTTTTTTTTCTTGCACTCTACTAGAGCTGTTGGTGACTGCTTTTAGTATCAGTGTTGTGATCTTACTATTAAAAGGCAGAGAAGAACAAGGCCTTGAATAGTCCAAAATAGCTACAAGTCTGCCAAATATCAGTAAGGCATATAGTAATATTTATTGCACTTTTCATTATCAAGGGAGGTCGCAGATAAGTTGTGGAAATAAAAAATAAAAGTTTTTCTTCATTCTTTTTCTGCATTTACCTTGTTTTCCCTTACAATTCTAACTACAACAAGAAAACTTTCATCTTGAATCAAGTAATTTTTTTCTGAGACGTTCTGAAATTCAAAGGATCCTAAAGATCTAAGAGTATAAGATTCTAAGAGTATACTAGATTTTCTGCAGAAGACGGTAGCCTAGCTCCAATTCATTCTCTGTCTATCCTTTCCTTCTGTTTACATAACATGGCAACAATGGGATTAGGGTTGAGATTTATGGAGTAGAAGTTACGTCCAAGTTTCTTTATTATGGTTATCTTATTTTAGGATGCTACCTGTAATGCTTGGAACAGAGATAAAACCTGAATGCCAGAACCTGGGATTTTTTTAACCTACAAATACAATTCTAAATAAACACAAAATAAAAGGGTGTTTTCTAGCAATATAATATAACCTGTGCTGGTGACTTTTAGGGCATATCTCTGATTATGTTCAATAAGAATCAGTTAGCTTTATATATTCAAGCCAAGTGGAATCTATTTCGTACCTAATTATTGCTGTTGCTAGTTAATTATTGCTATTGTTAGCTACTTATTGCTACAAAGTAAGAAAATTGTGGACTCTCAAAAAAGTAATGCCTTATTTCAGATAACATGATACATTTTGACTAGAATATACTGTTAACAATGTGGTTTGAACAAAGACAAATGATTTTTTGTTTGTATTGTTTCTTAATCTGAAGAAACAAAAAGTATCAAAATGGGGAGAACAGGCTATAGCAATAACTGGATTCACAACTGAATCACAAAGTCATTGTTAGTCATCCAAACATACAGATGAATTTCAGAAAACCTAATCCAGACTATAAACATTCTGCAAACAGTTTAACTGTCATGGGTTTGGGCCGGATCGGCCCAAGCAAGCCGAGCGACAGATGTTCCCTCTCTCCTGCCGAGCAGGAGAGAGAAGAAGAGAGACTAGTTTAGTAAGAACTAAACTACTTTAATGAAATATAAAGAATAAAATAACAAAAGAAAATAATGAAATATATACAAAACCGTATCAAGCTCCCAGGATGACAATCACGTCACCAGCAGGCACTGGGAAGTCCCAGACCGGACTCAGCGACGGAAGGGAACTGGATCCAGGAACACATGGGTCGGGATCAAAGGCAGACGAACCGATGGAGTCCTCCTCGGACGCCGGCCATTGAAGAAGGAAAGCAAGAGTCCCAGCAAGAGCAAAAGCCCAAGCAAGTCGGAGAAGAAGGTGAAGCCGTAAAAACGGGAAACGGATAAAACCGGAACAACTGAAATGGAACCATGGAACAACGGAACGGAACAACAGAACAACGGAACAACGGAACGGAACAACGGAACAACGGAATGCTGAGCCTTTGATCCCTCAGCTTTTATACTGAGCATGATGCAGATGGGATGGAATACACTGCTTGGTCAGTTTTGGGTCACCTGTGCTGTCTGCTCCTCCCCACAGATGGGAGCCCTCTACGCCTCTCTGCTTCCAGCCCTCCAACAGGGCAAATAACAAGGTGTCTGGCCTTGGTCGTTATCGCAGTAAGTCTAAGCAAGGGCCTCTCTGCATACCGTGCCTTGGCATCAGCTATAAACATGGGTCTTATCACTCTGAGAAAGAGCAGTTTTCTGCACAATATGCTGTTAATTTCAGAAGAAGAAGAGGCCTAGTTAGAAAGCAGAGTTACTGAACAAAATTGGTCCTGTTTTACCTCAAACCAGGACAGTTTAAAACTGCAAACAGTTTAACAAAAAAAAGTTAAAGATAACTATTTCTATTGTTGAAGGTACATTAAAAAATATTTTATTTTACTGTGTCTCATCCTTTCTTTTTGTTCCTTTCAGCTCAGTTTCTCATAGTATAAAACTAATATCTTTAATTGCTCAGTCCATTGGAAGCCAGACTGTCGGAGTACGTTGCAGATGTCAACAAATAGTAATGATAGCAAAAAAGACAGACAGTTCTGAACATGAAAGAACACTGTATGTGTTGATACATGAATAATCTTTCACAATATATATTTTATAAAGAGTAATAGATTTTAGTTTGAACATCATCTATTCATATAAAAATAGAAAGATTATTGTAAAGACTGTTATACCTCAGTCTACAGACTGAAATCTTCAATACCTATTTTGCTTTTGTAAGTAAAGCATGCTGCATTCAAATACAGAGAGCAACAGGACAATGATTTTTGCCTTACAATACATATGTTACTCAACATTTGAACATCCTCTCCTTTTCCCTCTCCTACTTCTCCTACCTCTGTTCTTTTGAATCCCAAATGATTCTTTCACACATCAACATAGATTTCCTCAATCTCCAACCAGGATCACGGGTCTTTTTCTGACAAAACATGCTTTGCCATTTAAAAAAAAAAACAATCTCATGTGTATGACTAATGTCTTGACAGTACCGGTCTCTTAAGTATAATAATTTATAGCCAAAAAGAAACAATTGAGCAATTAAAGAACTCACCTAGGGTTAAAAGACAGCTTCAGAGTCTTTGTTCCTTCTGCTGCTAGTCAAGCATTTGAGAATTAAATTTCCACACTTCAAGACGGTAGCCTGGCTTCCCAGCAGTTGTTATTCTATGAGTACCTTTGTTATCATTGCCTCCCTCTTGAAGTGTTCTATTTTATACAAAAATATTAAAGCTTGACTGAACCAATGTCACAGACCTGCAGTGTCTGCTATAGAGAATTATCTATAGAGAATACTAAATTCAGGAAAATATAAATTCTGACTCTGTCCCTGTCAGTCCTTCTAAAAATATGCAAATCATTGTGGGTATGTGGTTATTATTCAGACATGCAAACAACACATATGCAGAAAGTATGACTTCAAATAAATTGCTGTAGGGTAGGAAAGACTCATACCAGACAACTTGCTTCTAGTCATACACATACTTTTATCCCATTGTAAAGGAGAGTTTGCTGTGTGTTTCAGTGAAAGCAAAGGATAAGCCTCTCATTTTTCCTATTTACAGAAGCACATGGTAATTACTATGGAGTAGCTGAAACATTGTAAATTGGCACCCTTATTCAGTGTGAGTTAATCATTTACATATCTGTTCCCTGAAACTAAGACTGGGCAGGTGGCTGCATAAATATCAAGGCAGTATCTTGTTTTATGAATGTTGTCTAACTCAGTATATTCCAAAACTGGATACTGTCATTACTGCAAGATTAGATGGTTACTAAGACTAAAACACCCTGATCCTTCAGGGAAAATATGAGAAATCTAAAGAAATAGCAAAATTGATGTGCTGCGAGACAAGGTGTTAACTAAAGTAACAATAAAACTGGCAGCTGGTATTCTTAATAATGTACAGTTTCTCTACCAGATATCAAAACCATGGGGAGCATTGGAGAATCTTGAGAAGGTTCAGACTGCATTCTGAACTGTAAAGAAACTAGAAAGTACTTATTTATTTAGAGACCACATGCTGCCTGAAAAGAACTGTACTGCCTGAGTGGTTTTTGAGTTAAAAGAACACATGTGGTCACAGATATTGCTGTAATCTACATCAGGCTGACTTTCAGAGATATGGGGCAGCAAGGCAACACTCTTGCAATGTACTCAGGAGTATATAATGAGCTTCTGAATTTACCTCAGAACATGCTGATAATTACTCTCCCTTCAACACCTTCCAAGAGCTTTGCCTCTAGAAAGACTGTCTTTGGAATCCTCCCACCTCTCCAGGTTAGCAAGGCAAACAGGTTGGTTTTATCTCACTCAATTTTATACATATTTTATATAGATTATAAAGAAACTTAGTGATCCCTCCTTGTCATTTGAAATAAGTGGGTACTTCTTCACGAAAGCCATCTGACCATTTTGGAGTGTCATCCTGCAATGAAAGCAATCGTGTTAGGGGACCACATATCTGAGCTGATGGGCACTGGTATTCATGATGAGTAATGAAATTCAGCATCTGAAAGCATCCTCGTTATCTCCTTTCTAAAATACTGAAAGGGCAGAAGGCTACATCTGTGGTAAATTCATACACTTTTTATTTATTATAAGACTAGAAACAGTACTTTTACAGCAACTAAAGGAACTTCCCATCAAATTTGTTTGGTCCTCTGATTTGCTGAATGGCAATTCTGATATATATTGTCAAGGATTATTCATAACAAAACAAATTTTTCAGATGGAGGGGATGGAGCATTCACATTTGATACTAGAAACAGGATTTCCTCATACCTTTAAGAGAAAAAATAGTGAAACCCTGACCTATCAATGAAATAGTAAACATGACATAAAACTAGTAAAAACAGATCAGTAATCTCTTACAAGAATTTTATACCTGGGCTACCAATTTACTTTGGATATACACCAGTACAGAATTTGAAAACGTTTCAGTTAAAGGAAAAGAAAAAAAAAAATTAAAGAAAAAAGTGTAAATTTTAAAAAAATCTATGAAAATTTAAAAATATTTTCTTTGGAGTTGAAAGAACAAAACAATTTTAGAAGAGGACTCTGTGAGGAAAGCCCAGAGTGTTGAGATTTGCACAGTATGTGGAAAAATACTGCTGTGATCCAAGATACTCGACAGTTTCAGAAAGGAAAATAAATTTAAAAAAAACCCCAGCAAATTAAAGAAAGAGGGATCTAGAAAGGATGCTGAGGTAGCCAAAAGGAAGTAATGGCTTTGGAAATTAGTGAGAGGCTCATCTACAATACCACAAACTATGCCCATTCTAGCTTCCTAGTGCCTCTTCTAATCTGACACTTATGCAACCCAAATCTTCTACTGAAGCTAACCTGATTCTTTCAAGAAAATTTGAAGTCTGAAAATAAGGAAAAAAATGTTATCTTATTCACTGGCTGTGCATGTAAATTCAAGTTTACCCACGTTCTGAGATGCACTGAATTTGCCTTATGTCTTATGCCTTCATTTCAATAGTTAAAACAACTGCAAATCAGGTGGCATAGCTACATTCTTCACCATGAGTTCAGAGTCCTCCCTTCCTTAAAACTGCAAGAACGGTGTTTCCACAGTTCTAATATAATGTTATCTCTTAGTCTATAAACTTCCAGTATAAATCCTGTTGCAGAATTCAGGACACCACAGTGCTCTTTTCAATGTTAGTATAATGTTAAGAAAACAAAGTCATTATTGGCTATTTAAATGTTCTTTCAGTATCATTCCTTCAGCTATTGAGAATACCTTTCATAAAAGAATAGTATAGTTGAGACACCTATCAAAACAGAAACACGTTGTTTAGCAGTAAAAATTTTTGGTCACAAATTATAAGAAAATGTATTTCAACTTTCAAATAATTGCCAAATAGTATTACAAGAGGCAAGATGGAAGAAGGATTAGGTTTATATTCTTTTGATTTTATTCTTTTTAAGTAACAAAACATTAAAGGAGGAATGTGAGATTTTGTAAGATCCAAGGGACTGGGAAATATTTTATAAAATAATTTTTCCTCTTTTGTTCTGGGAAAAAAATATAGTTAAGAATGTTCGTTATACATAATTTAAATAATAATGACAAAACAGGGCTTTACACGAGGAATACAAATACCATTCCAAAAGACATTAAAAGAATCACTTAAAAAGTGATTATAATTTCTGCACTCTGGTTGTGCATTTCCTTTGCTTTTCTTTATAGTGTCAAAATTACAAATTTTCTAATTAGATCATTATCAGTATTTTACCAAATAGAATTTTAATAGCTTTACAAAAGTAGGCATTACTTTACAAAGTCTTAAAACTTTGTATCTGACAGTAATGGGGAAGATCTTTAGAATTCTGGAATGTTCATATTTAGAAAGCAAGGAAAAAAAACCACCAAAAAAACCCAGGATGAGAGGAAATAAGAATTAAGAGGGAACATATTTTTATGTTACTGCAGGATCAGGAAAACATATCACAACGATAGTTTTCCTCAATCACTCTTTATATGATGTGTCCATTGTGCAAGGACACTGCCTGCTCTTCTGCCCAGTTTTACATGATTCCATCCTTTTTGAGTCCATGCTAGAAGGACTTTCTGTTACTTTCCATTCTTTTTTCTAGTCTTTTTTTTTTTTGTCTGTATCAGCATTTGCTAGTTAGCTAATCACCCCATCTTTGTTGAAAAATATTAGTTCCTGACTAAAGTCTGAGAACTTCTGGTCTACTGGCTTATGAAGGTCCTTGCATTCCTTGTGTAAAGCTGCTCACACCATCAGGTCACAATCCATTACTTTCTGTTGTTTCTTGACGACTTTTACCCAGTTGTCTTTAGAGCG
The DNA here is from genome assembly GCA_013398295.1 of Chionis minor. NCBI lineage: Eukaryota > Metazoa > Chordata > Aves > Charadriiformes > Chionidae > Chionis > Chionis minor. Next base: position 63,413 of record VZSF01005775.1, read on the forward strand.
TTTGTGATGGATGCACCCAACCTCTTAACCAAATTAACAGTAGTTTGGTACAAGCTCCAAAGGTGGTAAAGGCCTGATCTGTAGCCAGGCCAAGAACTACTCTGGTTCAACATGTTCTCCAAAAACTCACAAAGGACACAGTAAACATCAATACAGAGGAGTTTGCAACACCAATCAAGAGATTTATGTATAAATAACGGGTGGCTTTTCCAAAATTCATCTATCAGAAAACAAATGTAGGTGTGGGTAAAAGGAGTCTCACGCATACCTTTTCCATCACATGTTAATTTGACTATAAGCCAAACACTTTGTCAGATAAATATGACAGCCTAAGTGAGCCTTCTTTGACCTCTCCCTGCTAGGCAGCATGTCTGCATGGCGGTGATCTCCCCTTGAGCTCAGGCACCACTCAAGTTTGCTCCTTAGACAGAGAGACCTTTTACCAAAGGCAGATCTTTGGTAAGTGACTGATATAGTGCACAACCCTGTAGTAGGGTAACTTTGATTTTGGCTTGGTACCATTGGTTGCATGCCAAATTGATGCAAATGGCCAAGTCTGGGACTAAGTCTGTATCCAGCCACACCTAGACTCCTCTCTGAGAAGGAGTTTAGAAAGCATGGGGGTCCATTCTGAACCTCATGACTCAACGGGATGGCTTCCCTTATCCTTTGTGTCCTTGGTCTCTCTGGGAATCATTCTAACTCGAGTGTAATTCAATTCTCCTTTGTATGTTTCCCCATGTAATCATTAATAGAGTGAACCTTGACATTGAGTCACACGTTTGCAACATCATATTAAAATTGCTTTGCTAACACTTTTGACAGTAGTTCTTTAAGCGATCTAAATCACCCATTTGTGACAGCATTTTAAGGCAGTATCTGAAATGGGGCATCTAACTGTAAGCTGCTTTCATGCAGGAATGAGGTGTGATTGTCTACTACCCATTTGTGTGTTCTGTGGTCTTCTTTGAAAGGAAATTATGTCACAGATAGGGAAGAAGCCAGATGAGTCCTAAATGGTTCCCTGCTACAGGCAACAACCAGACCTAAAGGGACACCCTGGGGATCACTTGCCCCATGATGTAGAACACAGCTTTCAAAGTATATTTATTTTTTGTCCCAGGAAAAAATGACTTCCACTACAAAAGGAAAAATTTGTATGAATGATGTTACATGTGTATGCTGATGTGTGTGTGTGATGTTTTGTACATATTTTATCCTTTGCATATTTTTAAATGTCTGCAGCTCTTGTGGATTTGTTGTTGAAACACTTAGTCTAGTCAAAGAGCTTGGTCATTCAGCCTGTAAATTTGTGACTTTTTTCACTTCTTGGACCATTGCCTGAGAAAGACTTGTCATGCACAAAGATGAGGGTTTTGCTTATTATGCGTAGTTTCGTCCTGCTTTGGGAATAATATTACTGATCACTGGTTTCACCTCAGTGTTCTAGACAAACCTTCAAAATCTCTTCTGCCAGATTTTTAAATATGTTGAAATAAATAGCACAGGGCTTGAACAGATCTATGGTAAGACAATTCTGAGAATGCAGGACAGTCAACTAACTTCTGTTAGCCTGTGTTTTGAGAGAGCAAGACATACATTCTGTAATAAATGTACTAAAATTTATACCTTTAATTATTGTACACAAAGAAAAATAGATTCTATAGCAGAGATAAGTCTGAAATAATGTTTACCATGTATTGCAGGGAAAGTATTTTTAAAGACTGAAGACTGAGCTAGGGATACAGAGTTTAGATATATAGAACAGACTGAGATAGGCATTTCCTGCACAAGAAAAAGAGTGGCTGTCAGACTCTGGACTTCAAATTGCACAAGACCTAGGTAAACAGGTAAGATAGGAGTAAGTGGTCTCCGCTAATTTTAGGGATTGTTATCTTAATCGAAGTCTGAAATGTTAGATGAAGTTATGTTACTTGGACAATAGAAAGCCATTACACCAAGTGATTCTATACAGGAACATTAAAACATATCACAGTAATGTGATCAAACTTACGCAGACTCACATTTATTCCCTAGGCGTCTTTCACTATTAAAGTACGCTAAAGAAAACAAAATAAAAAACCTAAAGCCAAAACAAAACCTCCCAGGAAGCTTTGGATTATACTTGCATCCTGCAGTGTAAAACTGCTTTTCTTATTAATATTTTACATGTTTCCTTTTTAAATAATCAGCTTGAAGAATTAGAATTACTGCCTCATAATTACGTTGTGGGTCTTATCTTTAAAACTCTGTTTAACAAGAGAGTATTTGTGATTTGAGGTTTGTTAAGCAGTTGCCTAGGGGAAACCAATAGTTGCATGATATGTGAACTAGCACTGTTTCCAGGACAGCTGAACTGTACCTATCGCACCATTTGTCTGAAACGTACTGTGTTGCTAGCTTCCATCTTATCGGATGATATTTTAAATGCCTTACAAAGTCTTCCACTAAGGACACCAGTAATTCCAGAAGCAGTCTTTCAAAATCAACAGTTATGGAATATTTTCTGTATGGATGAAGATGAGTTTGCCAGCATCCAAGCCTTTTATCTGTCTCCACAAGGTAAGCGTTGTCAATGGAAATGGAGAGTGTTGTCCCACTCCTACATCACTGAGTAGCTGACAGGCACAACTAAACTACCCTAGATGAGATCAGGCTTGCCATTTGGTGTAAATATTAGAGGTACACCAAAACACCAACAGGTATGCAGCTGATACCACATTTTTGTTGTGAGATTATTTTTCCCAAAAGTGAAAAAAAAAAAATCACTGGGTATTGATCTTCAGAATTATTTTTCCTTACTTTGGTTTAGAAGGTCTGGTCCAGTCTTATCATATAACATACCGACAGTCTAAGAACAAATGTCTTTGCTTCAATTCCGAGTTTCAAGGTATTTAATTGTGGCCAGAATATTTTGTTGGCATATAAGAAGGATGGAAGTGGATTTTAGCTATACTTCACTTTTATTTTAGGGCATTTTAGGGTGCAGTATTTGAAACAGTGCTGCGAAACGGCATAATTCTCAAAGATCTTAGAGCAATGAAGAGAGAGCATCACAAAAAGTTTATGTAGAGCTGCTTCAAAGTTGCTTCACAAAGCTTAATAACATGTTTCACTGTAGAAAGTGGTATTAATGACACCTGATTACACATGGGTTTATGTCGTATGTTTTGATTTCATTTCAGAAAGAACTATCCCACACAGAAGGTTGCCATACATTGAGTATTCTTACATATTATATGTATTAAAAATACTTATTATATGATATGCAGAAATTATACATTATGTATATTTTTCTTCACTTATATGAATTCTCTGAAGTACAATAGCACATTAAGTTGAATTCCTTCGAGGTGCCATTAATAAGGTCTCTCTTCTGGCTGGCTCCTGGAAGGTCTTGGTACGGTTCGTCACACCAGATGTAGACATCTACACCTTAAATATGTAAATTCCCTTTACAATCAGTTGACACTTCCAGAGTGTAATTCAACTTAAGATGTCTACAAGATGTCAAAGAAATTTTTGATCATCACTTTAACTGTCAAATTTGATGGAAATTGGACAAGATGTTCAACAGTTATATGACCCTGCCATAAAGAGAGATAGAAATGGACACACACCAGCACAGAGGATTGCAGTTTCATCTGCTTAGGAACCAGGATAAAAAATTATTTAAAAATCCTGCTCAGTGAATATTATTTTACAATTTTGTGATATTCTGATATTATGTTTTCTATATAGTCTTTAAATATCTGTGAATTCCTTTGCAAGGTTCAAAAATCTCTGGGTTTTGGTTAGATTAGAGCAGTATCTCACAAAATAATCAGGCCTGCACATACAACTTTACCCTGTAGCTCACAGGATGGGAATGAACTCTGACCTAATACAAACTAGGGTCAGTGAAGGAGAGTTTATTCTCTTTATTTTTCTCATATTTTATTATGCATCCAGCATAATTAATTATAATTACATTATAGTAATTTCAATGTCAATTCCCTCATTTATTTGGGGGTTCCGTAAGTGAACTCTCAAGGATTCATTGAATTGCAATTGAATATCAGTTAACTGAGAGGTGAAGTGTATTGACTCTTTGTATTAATGTATCAACTATATTGTATTTTGTTCCGTTGTATCAAAGTAGATTTGTTAGTAACCTCAGGAAAACATATACACTGTATCTTAAATGCCTTCCTTAGTGCTATAAGCCTCTTGGTTAATGTCTCAACCTAACATTTGCCTCTCCGAAGTGTTTTTGTATTGTTCTAACAATCCACTAAATCTTAGTGCTAATTTCAGAGTTCTATTTCCCTCTCACATTAGAATCCCTTTATGCGCACAGGTGTACTGCTGGTTTTGGAGAGCATTATCCTTAGATGAGTTCCTATGAGGCCGATCTACTAAAAATAAAGAATTTGTTTATAGTGATACAACATGTTACTGAATTTCTCAATGACATGTAGTCTTAGTGCAAAAAAGCAAAGTAGTACCAGGGAGCAATCCTAAGAAACTGAGCTGTGTCAGTTTTGTTCCTAAATTAGTAGTGTCTGGAATACTTTTGTCTCATGCTGGTCACTAACCTACAAATTTATGAGTTTAGCTTGGCTGTTAGCATGGTACTATTCTGCATAAGTAGTTGGGATTCATCTGCTGTGGTTTAGATGAGAACAGAGCATGATTTTTGCTGTGCTGGTTGGGTTCAGTGCTAGTTAGCTTCTGTGCTAGTTCGCTTCAATGTAAGGGAACATGGCTGAGCACGTTTAATTTAGTAACATAGACACGCTGTGCATCTATGCAAGGAGTGAGTTAAAGCCATCTGTTCTCTTTGACCCTTCTCCCCGAGCGCATACTACTGGATGCATATTTTTGATCAGCTAGTTTAGAAAGCAGCCTGAGCTCTGACTGATTATAAATTATGGAAAGATATGCTGTCACACCTACAGGAGACTTTTCAGAACATGGCATTTATCTGCTTGAAGATGACCAGGCAGCTGGTTTTGAACCAATATGTTGTTGAACAAAGGTAGGTATCATAAGTCTTATCGCATTTAATTTCCATTGGTGGTTGGGTAACTCAGAATTTACAGTAATAAGGTAGTCATCTAGGCCTTTCATCCAAGAGGGAATGAAGCATTGCTTGAAGAATGCAATCCTATAATGACAACTCCAGAGCCACTATGCTGAGGAAGAAGAACTGCTTTGTCTAATCAAATAAAATGGAATGGAATGAAATGTAGGTAGATTTAAAATACCATCTCTCTGTAGGACCTTCATGCCTAACTTTAGGTTTCTTTACTTGACTCACATTTCAGTCCTGATATGGTCTTGAATTCTTCAGTAGGTCTTTCTTCATAATGCATAGCTGCTGAAAAGATAGGAGAGGCTGGTCCTTTTTTTTTTTCCACGTGTTTTTATCCAGTAGATCAGCGATTTTCACACTTTCTCTGGATGCAAATGTTTTGATGCTATTTGTTTGTCATAGCACACAGTGTGCTTGAAGCAAGACTGAACTGTTTATTCTCATGTAGAAATACATTTCTATGGGATCAGAAAGTTTGCTCCAAAGGCCGTTTATCGTATTTCCTTCAGCTCTCAACTGTGCTTTCAGATTTTTACCAAATAATCCTCTATTGAACCTTCCTATTATATCATGTTTTCAATACTCAAAAATTACCATCTATATGCATACTTATTTTACTCAAAGTGTAGTGTCACTTAGAAAGACATGAATTTTTTGACATCTCAGCCAAAGCTATGAGAATAAAACATAATGAGATCTTTCTTCATTTTTTGTGGAAAAATACTTTTCCTACTAGAAATCCCTTGTTCTTATAATATCCCAGGCTTTAATCTTAATGACAAAACTAGTGTGAATTTTTAATTTGCTAGACTGGAAGAAAAATTAAAATCTTCAAAGGAAACAGATTGGAGTTTTTTTTTCTTTGTTAGTTTTTTAATACACATAATATATTTTCTGAGAGTGGCTTATCTGAAACCATGTTTAACTTCTTTTTTCTTCCTTGTAGTTTCTCATCCAAGTAAATAAACATAATACCAATAACGAAGCTTTCACATAATAATGGAGCATTAAAACTCCATTTATGTCACACACAAAATTAAGGAAAATAAGATGTAATATATATAATCCCCTACAGAAAGAACGTCATAGGATATGACAAGAGCTGTATGAATGTTCTTAATATCAATCTATTCTTTTCAAGTAGTTTGCTAAGAAAGTATGCCCGTTTCAACACAGATTAATTCTCTTTTATTATTGACGCAGAAGCTGAATTCACAGGCAGACTACAACAGGACAAACTGTTACCATGAATTTGTGTAGCTAACAGCTACTCATATTCTGAAGATGAGATAATTGGCCCTAACTGTGCTGAATTACTGTGAATAAGCACCTCGACAAAGCTGCTGGCTGGGTACAAAAAGCAGTCCTGTGCAAACATTTGTGTAGAAGTGAAACTTGTGTAAAGTATGTCACATTGGTTTTATCTTTAGAGTGGATTGCTTAATAGAGATCAGGACATAGGAATAAATGTGTAGAATATATTGATTTTTAGTTCTAACTTTTTATGTGGTTTTGCCATAGTGAATATTCTTTATGTCTTTCCTTGCTGTTATGGAAGAACGGTCTTTTTCTTTTTGATACGGTACAAAATTACTTTGATGTCCTTCTTTGCGCTGTTAACTTAAAGGACTTTGTATTTCTTCATATATATCTGCTATCTTAATTTTGCCATCTTATGGAGAAATCCACAAGCATCTTTGGGAAAAAATGGAATGCAGCTTTTGATTACTGTGGAATTTGAAGTGGTGCCAAGTACCAAAGGAAGTTTACAACCGTTATGCATAAAAATGGTGAGAATATTAATCCATACACTATGTAACAGTAATAGAATTCATACACTGGGATTTATTTGGAACAATTTTTAACTACAGTCCAGCAGAAAGAACACTGAGGTTGGTCTGATACTCTGACTAAGGAAAGTCAGTGACTCTCATGTATATCAAAGGTACTGCATATAGCAAAGTAATCATTGTGTTTTTTATCAGAATGTTATGTAATTTGATATATATTTTGTCAATGAATTTGATGTTGACTGTCATGGATTTCAATAAGCATAGAATCAGCAGCCAGCAATGAAAAACAGCAATATATCTTAAAGAGCTTGCACTTTCCCAGTTTTGATTCAGTCATCTAGATTTATTCTTATATGTGCTGAACCAAAGATTTCTTTTTTTATGTCACCCAGTTTCCTCTCCATTCTGGACACCGAAAAAAATACCCTGCGGGTAATACAGAGTATATTTGTGACTAAAGCACAGGTTGATCTGCATTTATGTAGACGTAGTTAAAACATTTCACAATTTCAGCAGTAAGGACATGATAATTCGAGGAGCATGAAATAACAGAATTATCTGGAATGTTTTGTGTCACAATGCATGTGGTTAAGTTGAAACATCGTAGTTTTTTAGTGATATGCACTTTCAAACAAGCTTTCATGAATAAAAATGTGAACATGTGGATTCCCCTGGAGATACAGGAAAAGTTCCTTTTTCTACATCAGAAAATTAAACTTCATATTTCCCATGAGAATTTTCTAGCCAGCAAATGATACACTTGCTAGTCCTTCTTTTGAACTGGAGAAATTTAATTTGAGATTCACTGAGAAAACAGCTTTGTAGTCTCCTGGTTAAGAAACTACTCTAGTTTAAGCTCTTCACATCACTGTTCACAGGGTTACTTTTAATTAAGAACAAATATATATTGGCTGAAATTTATTTCTGTTATTAGATTATTGGTTAGTGTGGGTGACATACTTTTGCTTATACCTCACTGCACTTTTCACTTGAGAACAATGTAAAATTAAGTTGCTCTCCCTTCCATTGCACCCCAAAGAATTTATTAAGATTTACTTGTGTTTTTCTATACTTTAATTTTCAAAATTTACTCTAACTGATATGAAATGTAGCCTATGCCCTTCTTCCTCCACCATTCTCATCAGATAATCACCATGTATTATGATAATTCTATAGGGATATAGAAAGGACCATTATCAGAATATCTTGCCATCCTGAAGTTTCACTTCAGGCTTCATGTTTAAATGATAATTGATAATGCTTTTTGTAGGAAATCAGGGACTAGCAACAAACTTCTTACATTATGTCTGCATCTGTATTATGCTGTGTTTTATTTACCTTTACTTGAAATAGTGTCTTCTTTCACAGTAATTTTCAAACGAAAACATGGTATTCTTTCTCCAGTAGGTGTTGCCGCACTTTCACAGGATTCAATGTAGGAGAAAATTTCTGACATACAGGTGGTATTGAATATTCTCCAGATAAGAACAAAGTCAGATATAAATATGCAGATATTCAAGAATTTATATTGCAGTGCTTTTGCTTATCCCATCAGGACAAAGAAAAGAAATGAATATTTGAAAATTAGTTTATAGCTGTCACACAGAGATGAGTGACTTAACCAAAATGCTTCCATTTTTATCAGGTATGACTACCAATATGTGGTATTTCCTTTATGTCTGTGTGCTTACATTTTTAAATTATAATGGTTTCTAGCTTTTAAGTGGATCATTTAACTTTCTGTCACTTAGCATGATTATTTCTCTTTTGCCATAGGAAAAAAAAAAAGGTGAAAATGAATAGAAAGGTACATGTCTACTTCTATGTAGTTGCCTATGTCACCTCCCAATAGGATCGTTATTCAAAATGCAAAATATTTTTGCTAAATAAACACCACAAACATACATCTCTCTTCCACCGATGTTATCCATAAGAAATAATGACAATTAAGGTATCAGTTTAGTCTCTTTTTTAATGTAGATTGTTTCAAAATACCTATGGAAAACATTAATTTTGCATTTTTCCTTAAATATTAAGAATGCAGGAATGATTGTATTAATATTTTAGGTATCCTGCCTGATCATAAAGGATGATCTTAAAGATTGTGTGTGGGCTGTAACAACAAGGTAAGCATATATATTATTTTCCCTATCCTCAGGCTATTGCACATTACTATGCTATCCTCCAACTGCTGCAGTGAATTTTTGTGAGCTACAGGTGATTTCTACCTATTTAATAACATAAAATACTTTTTTCCCCCAATTTTTCCCAGTCTCTCATTTAATGTTTATAAATATTGCCTGTCCACAATGTCTTTTGGCAGTAAGTTTCACAGGTCTATTACCTATTACATGAAGGAATATGTGTTTCTTTAATTTTTAATTTTTAAATTTTTTTTAGTTGTGGTTTGTTTATTTTTTTTAAGCCGGGAAAGTGTTTGGGTTTTGGAACCTGCCTCTAACTATTTCCATTTGGCATTCCCTACATTTTATGGGAGGGAAAAAATCAGGGAACACTGATCCTTGTTCACTCTCTCCATGCTCCTTCTGATTTTGTAGATCTTTGACATATTTCCCCCTCAGTAGTCACCATGCTGAAGAGACTATGGCTATTCACCTGTTCACTGTATTAAATCTGTTCTATAGTTTTGAACACCGTTACTGAGACTCTTCCTTTTCTACTCTATCTTTTTTGAGATAAAGGGAACAGGGTTGCCAGCTGCAGTCAAACAAATTAAGATTTTCTGCACTGAATTAATGATTATTTCTGTTTTGTTACCTGTTTCTGTACAGGAATTCCCAATATTTTTCACTGTTACTGGGAACTGAGGTGACCTGTCTAATCTTTACTTTAAGATTTTTGTTTTGTTTTCCACAGTCCCTCAAATTTATGTAGTATTTATGCACCTCTTCACAATTTGTCCATATTCTTACTGTTATTAATAATTTTAGATCATCAGTCAACTTTCTGCTCACTTCCCTTTCCAACTCATTTGTGAATAAATTAAACAATACAAGTCCAACCACAAATCTCCAATGTATTCCACTGATGATCTTCCTTTAGTAGAAGATATGACCATTTACTCCTGCATCTGATACCCCAAGCTTTCATCATTCTTCCACATATAATTTTACTTTTCTATGATATGTTTAAATTGAACTGAGAAAAGACAAAAAGAGTATAGTCATATGGTACATACCTACAAAAAAAACCCCAACACCCTCCCTTCCTTAACAAGAAAACAAACAAATATTAAAAGCAACCAAAAACTCTTGAAGAATATGTGTGGGGATACATACATCCATGGAGCTCCATGCAGAAATGGCAGAACATATGACCACTTGGTATGAAAAAGAAAAAGATTGTAGGAGATAGTAAAACCTTTTTTTTTTTTTTTTTCCCCCCCATCTGGGACAGTTTTCAAGTATGAAGCTCTTCTTCAAATCAATTTTAGGACATCTGCTGAAGAAATTCCTCCTCTCAGATTTCCCTGTGAAGAAATAGAGGATAAAAAGCTGAGATAGATAAGGAGGCAGAAATATTTGTATTTACAATATCTAGTTAAAGCAAATGTAGTGAAAAATCTTCATTGTGGTCTTTTGAAAAGAATTAATTCTTTCTTGGTGATTAAAAATAACTTGTAAGTGAAAAGGTATTAACTTACCAAGACAAGAATGCAGAAACCAGAGATGAAAGCTTAAAATTGTCCTTCTAGGGGAAATCACACAGATGTTCCCATTAAATAAATAAGACTGTTCCCATTTTTTCATCTGTAGCATTTATATTTACAAGAGCTTTTTTTTTTTTTAGTTTTAGAATAAAATCCTCCTAAATTCCAGGGTATTTTTAACTTGGACCTTCAAAAATACCCAATCAAGCCAATTGCAAGATTTTTTCTAACTGATTATTCCTTACTGTTATTTCATCCCTTAAATATTTTAGCTCATAAGACGTGTATTCAAACTTCTTCCAGTACCTAGGGCACACAGGGTACATCTAAACACACTCTACTACTGATAAGGTTAGATCCTAACTGCTCTAAGAGTTTTTAGCATCTGTCAGTGACATCATACAAAATGTCAAAGACTTGGCAGATGACAGACATGAAGTTCTTCATGAAATGATCCCCAAATGAATATCTAAATCTTTATATTTCTCTCTTTTCCCAAGGCATATATAGCTTTCTGGTGCTAGCAAGCTCATATGTATGAACTTTGCATTTTTTTGCTTTGCTTATAAACAGGTCAAGTTACAGACTCGTAAGTTAGCATGAAGGGAACAGGTGTTGTTCCACATAAGTATTTTAAATGCTCTTCATTTATGCAGATTCCAGAAGATCTAGTTAGGGATGTTGTCCTGGTTTGAGGTAAAACAGGACCAATTTTGTTCAGTAACTCTGCTTTCTAACTAGGCCTCTTCTTACTGCTGAAATTAACAGCATATTGTGCAGAAAACTGCTCTTTCTCAGAGTGATAAGACCCATGTTTATAGCTGATGCCAAGGCACGGTATGCAGAGAGGCCCTTGCTTAGACTTACTGCGATAACGACCAAGGCCAGACACCTTGTTATTTGCCCTGTTGGAGGGCTGGAAGCAGAGAGGCGTAGAGGGCTCCCATCTGTGGGGAGGAGCAGACAGCACAGGTGACCCAAAACTGACCAAGCAGTATATTCCATCCCATCTGCATCATGCTCAGTATAAAAGCTGAGGGATCAAAGGCTCAGCATTCCGTTGTTCCGTTGTTCCGTTGTTCCGTTCCGGTGTTCCGTGGTTCCGTTGTTTCAGTTGTTCCGGTTTTATCCGTTTCCCGTTTTACGGCTTCACCTTCTTCTCCGACTTGCTTGGGCTTTTGCTCTTGCTGGGACTCTTGCTTTCCTTCTTCAATGGCCGGCGTCCGAGGAGGACTCCATCGGTTCGTCTGCCTTTGATCCCGACCCGTGTGTTCCTGGATCCAGTTCCCTTCCGTCGCTGAGTCCGGTCTGGGACTTCCCAGTGCCTGCTAGTGACGTGATTGTCATCCTGGGAGCTTGATACGGTTTTGTATATATTTCATTATTTTCTTTTGTTATTTTATTCTTTATATTTCATTAAAGTAGTTTAGTTCTTACTAAACTAGTCTCTCTTCTTCTCTCTCTCCTGCTCGGCAGGAGAGAGGGAACATCTGTCGCTCGGCTTGCTTGGGCCGATCCGGCCCAAACCCTCGACAGATGTCAAACATTTTGTGTCTTGTGGCCTGACTAATAAGTGGAAAAAAAAGAACCCTGTTTTCAAAGCTGATGTTCCACATGTCTCCATGGTAACCAGAGCATTCACTTACATCAAGGTTTCTATTTTGTTATCTTTTAAAATGAATTCTTATTGTTAGTATTTTTTTTTTGTGTTTTGACTTAAAAGTGATAAGTTGTAACATTTACTACATGATGTGTTTACTGTCTCAAGGAATCACCTTGTAAAGAACATTTATTTAATTTCATGGGAGTTGTTTGGTGACATAGCAAGGGGGCAGGGAGAAAGAAAAGAAGGTTTGATTTCCTGAAAAAAAACAGCTCTACAATAATTGCAATCTAGTTAAACCATTCATACTGATAGTCCTATGCCTGCAGTGTCTCAGGGTTAAAGCATTTGATCAAAAGGTCAAACACATCATCATGCTATTATTGCCAACTGGCTCCTGGACTTCATATGTGCAAAGAATTTACCATATTTACCTTGTGTTGTCAGTAGAAACACAAAACTGTCACCACCTTGGAATGTAGTGCAAATTTTTTTATTCTATTTGTTTCTTAGTGTATTTTAAGACATTTAATATTTAATTTTGAAAGTTCGGTTTACTAGAAAAAAGCCTTTTTTATCCTCATCTTTACCAACTGCTGGAGTTTGAGAATAATGCTGATGATATTTCTCTTTAATATCACCCCAGATTTTTTAAAACATAGATTGACATCTATTATATAAGGAGGAACAGGGAGACTGCAAACGGTGCTAACCTCTTTGTGTGAGAGAAGACTGATGTGAATTTCAGGACTAGTTCAGAGACAATGGCAATAAATCCCAGCAGAGACCGAGGCTTCCTTTGTTTCAGATTTACTTCACCAGTTCCTATAAAACATAACTCCCGTCTTCAGTGTTTCCTGGCAATACTAGGGCTTCCTCTATCTACACAATACCTTTTATGACTGCTTTACTCCGGTGTGTTCTCTCTTATTCTGCAGGGAAACAAGATGTTAAAAGGCATTTTAGTATCTTATGACATATTGGTACATTGGGCTTTCAAGTTAGATATCACAATGCTAAATTTCAATTAATTTCTGAGTCTAGCTTAGAGTTTCTTCATATAATCACTAATGGTTTACTCAGTGATAAACATCAGGAATATGCAGAAACTATTTATTAGATAAGTGTAAATCCCCTTGATATCCAGTGGTTCTAGTGATATGCAAAAGCAAGCATTCATTATATTTTTTTCTTGGTATTAGGTTGTTCCTACATCACTCAAAACCCCACTTTATTCCTCTTCCACAATGTCTTCAAATATAACTGAATATAGGTTTCATATCTCCTTTCTATGGAGGCCAGATGGGTGGCTTCTACATGCAAGCTGTGCAGCCAGTCAAGGTAGTCATTATCTTCTTCCTCACAGAGTGTATGGTATGTTTTCTTTCTTACACTTAATGAGCCAATATTCAGCTGCTTTCACTCATGCTTCCTATTTAAGAAACAGTATTTTAAGAATGGCCATGTCAGTATTTCCACTAAAAAACTGAAACTAATATACATGAACTCACAATTACTGTGTCGGAGTACAAAGCTGTATTATTACTGTTATAATTTTCAATTCAGGCCAGACATTACTATCAGATCATGGCTCTGATGATATTGTGATTGCTGAGGAGATCTTCAATTTAGAAGCATGCAACTTGCTTGAAAGTTGGTCTGGCAGCTTTTTCTATTTGGCTTGTCATCTCTGAGTCCAGGAAACTTGCTGGGGTCACAGAATCCTCTCTCTCTCTCTCTCTCTGTATGTGTATGTACTCAGTGGTAAATACAACAAAATATGTACGGACGTATCTATGTAATAGAGATAAAACTTTTTTACTGTTGAATAATTAAAACCAACCTCTCCTCTGAAGTTCAGACATGAAACTCATCTAACAGTCAATGAGAAAGGCAAATTACTAAAATACTAGTTGAAAATAAGGAAACTTGAAAAGGTTACAAATGTGATATCATGTAGAAACAAGGATTTGGCAGTTCTACTTGGGTTTATTTACCAGTTTCTCTGTCCAAACTCCTCCACCTTTATTCATTAAACTGGTTGTTTTACTGAGCAGTAAATAAATAAATAATGAAACAAACATAAATAAATGCTGAAATGTGGAGAATTTATCATTAGAATAACAGAAAGTCAGACTGATTAGCATCATTTTCTGTATCAGTTGCTCACTTCTTTTTGAACTAATCATTAGTTCCACTTTTCCTGTACCACGCTACGCAGTTTTTCACAGCCTGAGAGTCACAGTAATTATCAATTTTAACCAGTACACAGCTTCAGACCTTTCCTATGAGGCAAATTGATGACATTATTTTAATTGAGTGACTTTCTTGACAGTTTAATCATTCATTACCTGCTAACTTCTGAAGTTTAAATGAATGAATCACATTTAAGCCTTTTTATTGGCTTTGTTCCTTCAACATCAGGTGTTTCCATAAATATATTCTCTTATTTTGGTATTCAAGATTTTAAAAATCTGTTTGTAGCTTCTAGAATTAACTCTGCAGAGTGAAGAGGATTGCTAATGTTCCAATAACAATGTAAGTCATAGAAGGTAGCTCTTTTTGAGTTCTAATTATTCTCTCTTTAATATATTGATTAATGAAAAAACCCCAAAATTTATGACTGCAGAGAAAGAAATACAAAGAGGACAAATACTAGAAGGGTAAATATAGGAGGTGAACAGCATAATGACATGGTAAATGATGAAAAGAGAAAGGAATAGCCAAACTGAACACATGAATAAATGTGAACCCTGGGACAAGATCAGAAATAACAAACAAAACAAACAAAAGACTCTAAGCCAACACCTTGAAGTGTTGATCATCCTTTGATATTTTTGATATCAAAGTTTGCCTTCCATTTGTAGGCATGTTTTGAAAGCATTATTACAGTGTACATAATACATTATCAGATGAAAATATAAGGGATTTCATTGTAGGCAGCATTCTCTGTTGGATGGGAATTATGATTAATCAACCTTATAGGAGTTGGCACATTAAGAAGCAATGAATGGGGTAAACAAATGGTGAAATGTCTTTGAATGGCTTTAAGTATCTTAAATGAAAAATCAGGTGATTAAGAAAGGCTCCACTCTTCATAAACTTTCATTAAGAGCTAGTGACATTAATGGTTATTGCATTGAAATGTAAAGAAATCATAGTAAACCCTGCTGACTATGGTAAAGAATGTTAGAATGGGCTAAGTGTTGCCTTCCTAAAAAGTGAGTAATGTAATGTAGGAGAATTGAAGGAGGAATTATGTTTCGAGGTCCTTTCTAAAGGCACAGAGGACAGTTCTGCATTTGCAAACCACTGAATTAACAGGTCATAAACAGGTCTTGGAATGCTAGGTTCAAGTGATATTCAGCTTCAAGAGGGTGAAGACAAAGAGTTCATTTAATTTCAGGCAAATGCTTGAACACATCTGTTAAATTTATATCAGAAAAACTGAACAAAAATGAACAGAAAACTGAATTGCTCTGAAACAGATAAAGACGAATGAAAAGCACAATGAAAAACCCTCACAAATCTAAAACTCTAAAGCAAAAATATGCTATTTCCTGTTTAGACATAGTAAAATTTTGGAAAAATGTGAAACGTACAGAACAAAGTAGACATCTTTGCAGAATGCTATTAAGTCAAAGATAGAAAGAAATACTGAGACCTAACAAAAATATTGCACGTTCCAACTGAATATTCTGGTGTTTTGTTTTAATTAACCTAACAAATGTGAATAATAAATGAAACAAATTAGGCAACATTCTTGGATTTTTAAGTGATAATGACTAAAAAATTATGGTACAAAACCAAAGTGACTTCACTGAGAAAAGATGTGAAAATGGATTTACTTATTGTTGCAGAAAATGCTGTTCCCCACTGTGAAATAGTGGGTCAGCTAACAAGAGAATGAGGTTAAGATATATTGCATGACAGCTGCTTTTGTGACTTCACTCGAAGAGATCATATATAATCGACTAGGTTTCTTGGAAGAATTATTGATCAACTGGATATTGTCATTGTTCAGGGAAGATGGGGGGGAATTAAAAGTTCAATTGCTTTTATAAGTCTATCGAGAAAGCTTTCCTTCATCTAATGTTTTCTCTGGACTGGCTATTAAAATCTGGAATAAAGTGAGCTCAGAAATTTTTCATGTAGAGCAGTTATTTTCTCATGTGCCTTTTTCTGATTAAAGCATGAGTGACCTTTTTCTTTTCTTTCTTTTTCTGTCTCTTTTGTTCTTTTTCTTTCATTTGTTCTTTGAGAATTCTGACTACTCTCCAGCTTGTAAAGCCTGTGTCTTGTTAAAAATATTCAGTAGGTAGCACCTAAATGCTGGGCCGTGAAATTGCTCTAAATATGTCTTTTTTCTAGTTAGATTACACTTTTCAAGAAGTTTGTCTTTTTTTTTTCACTATCTTTCCACCTTTTCTTAACTTCCAAGAAGCCAAAACATTGCACCAGCAATCCTGCCAACAAGTTGTTTAAGAGAAGGGGTTCCTTTGACTGCTTGTCATGTACAGTGTTGCACACTGTTGACATCAGTTGATGTTTATGGCAAGTTGTGATTTTTGCTGACTTATGTTTTGTTGCAGAGATGAAATGAACTGTATTTTATTGTACGCATACAATCCATCAACTGTCGTCATTTACTTGACTTTTCTTTTTGGTTAAATGCAAGTAGATACATAGAAACAGAAGTCAACATTTTTTTTCATCTCCCTATGATAAGACTATCGTAAACCATAACATGTGTCTGTGCCTGTGTTTTCCTAATTTGGGCATAACTTCAGCACAAAATATTTTGAAATTCTGTAAATGTGTATATTCACATATAATTATTACACTATATATTCGTTTATTCTAGTGTAGTTTAGTTAGTAAAGTGACAGCTGAACCCAAAATAAACCATAGTAAAAAAATTGGCTTTATTTTTTCTAAGTATTGGGCAACAGGTTAACATACCATTTTCAAAACACTTCTGGAAATATCCATTAATTTTTGCTATAATATTCTCAATATTTTATCTACTAATCTATATGTACAATCCAAACACCTTGTACTGATTGCATGGTATGTTGTTAAATTCAGTGAATTAAATAAAATTAACATTATAGATTTCTCCTCTATTTAATTATTCATTTAAATTTCAAATTTTGCGAGGAAGATCTTACAGTAGACAACTGCTACCAATCTCCAAACTAAGACGATAAGGCCAATGAAGCAACATTTGGGTCAGTTAAGCAAGCTTTGGGTAAACAGAACCTGGTTCTTATGGGTGACTTCAACTAGCCAGACATTTGTTGGGAGAATCAGCAGATCACATGTCATTCCATCAAGCTTCTGAAATGTGTAGAGAACTGCTTTCTCATACAAATGTTAGATGTGCCAACCAGGAATGAGACACTGCTGGACTTGCTACTCACAAACCAAGACAACCTGCTTTGCAGTATCTCAATTAGTGATAGTCTTGGCTGAAGTGATCACCATGTTGTGGAGTTTGGGATCCTGCTGAGCACGCTGAAGTTTACTGTGAAGACAAAGGCTTTAGATTTTAGAAGAGCAAACTTCAGCTCGCTCGGAGCTCAGCTGGGAGGGATTCTGTGGGAAGCTTCCATGGAGGATAAAGGAGTTAGTGAGTGCTGGGAGTTTTTCTAGAATGCTCTCATGGAAGCACAGAACCAGTTCCTCCCCTTTAAAGGTAAGGGAAGTAGGCTGAGCAAGAGACCCTGTTGGTTTAACTGTGCGCTTCTGAGTCTGCTCAAAACCAAAAGAGAAGTGCATCAGAGGTGGAAAAGCAGACAAATACCCATTGAGAACTACTACTATTGCTAGGGCATTCAGAGATGCAGTTAGAAAAGCAAAAACTCAGCTCAAATTGAAATTGGTCAGAGATGTCAAAAACTTCAGAAACAGAAGGTAAATTCTGGCCTACTGTTAAACAGGATCATTGCAATGCCAGGATCAATCACATGCCACACTCCATAATCTCTGAGAAGTTGTGGACATCGGGGGACATCCCAGAAGACTGCAAGAAGGCTAATGTCACCCCCATCTACAAGAAGGGCTGAAAGGAAGATCCGGGAAATTATAGACCCATCAGTCTTACTTCAGTCCCTGGGAAAGTTATGGAATGAATCGTCCTGGGATTATCATTAATCAAATGAAGCACATGGTTCGGAAGATCCAGCACAAATTCACCAAGGGCAAATTGTGCTTGACAAACCTGATCACCTTTTATGACAAAGTAATCTGCTCAGTTGATGAAGGGTGAGTGGTGGACATTGTCTACCTGTATTTCTCCAAGACTTTTGACATGGCTCCCACACAGCCTACTCCCAGGGAAACTCATGTGTTACTGCCTAGACAGATGATCTGTGCAGTGGCTGGGGAACTGGCTGACAGGCTGCATCCAGACAGTTGTGGTAAATAGCTCCTTTTCAAACTGGCAACCTGTCACAAGTGGGGTCCCCTGGGAATTGATAGTGGGCCCAGTGCTGTTTAATATCCTCATAAGTGATCTGGATGATGGAATGAAGTATACCGTGATGAAGTTTGCTGATGATAGGAGAGTGGGGAAGTGCACACTTCGGAAGGGACAGACACCCTGCAGGAAGACCTGGATAGGCTGGAAGAGTGGTGTCCAGGTTTGAGGTAAAACAGAACCAATTTTCTGTTCTGTAATTTTACTTTGCAGCTAAGCCTCACCTAACTAACCAAACTCTCTGAAATTAACAACATATTGTGCAGAAACTGTTCACTCTCAGAGTGATAAGACCCATGTTTCTAGTTGATGCCAAGGAATGGATGGTAAGCACAGAGGCTCTTGCCTACCTAGATAATAACAAAGATCGGCTAACTTTATTATTTGCCCTGTTGGAGGGTCAGAAGAGGAAAAGCGTAGAGAAGTCGCACCTGCAGGGAGGAGTGGACAGGACAGGTGACCCAAAACTGACCAACAGGGTACTCCATCCCACCTGCCTCATGTGTCCAAGGAGAACTCTGTCTGTCTACTTCTCTTTGACCCAGGTTCATGCATTCCGGAATCCAGATCCGGAATCCAGTTCCTGTCCGTCATTGAGTCCAGTCTGGGACATTCAAGTAGTTTAGGTTTTTTTCTAAACTCATAAGTCTCTTTCTCTCTCTCCCTCCTCTCCTTGGAGAGAGGGATGGGGGGACAATCTGTGCTCGTTTCAGTGGCCAGTCTGGCCCAAAACATGAAAAGTGGGCTAACAAGAATGAACTTATGAAGTTCAGCAAGGACAAGTGTACGGTCTTGCACCTGGGAAAACACAATCCAGCAGTGTAGCACAGACTGGGATCTAACTGGCTGGGCAGCAGCTCTGTGGAAAGGGATCTGGGGGCCCTGCTGCACAACAAGCTCTATATGAGTGAACAGTGTGCTGCTGTGGCAAAGCAAACCAACAGGATGATGGGTTGCTCTAACAAGGGCATCACCAGCAGAGATAAAGAAGTCATTATCCCACTCTGCTCAGTGCTTGTCAGGCCACACCTGGAATCCTGTGTTCAGTTTAGGTCCCCGCTATACATAAGAGACATGGACAGGCTGGAGAGGGTCCAGAGAAGGGACACCAAGACGATCAAAGGGCTGGGAAGCCTGCCATATGAGGAAAGGCTGAGAGAAGTGGGTTTGTTCAGCCTTGAGAAAAGAAGGCTTAGGGGAGACCTTATCACCATGTTCCAGTATTTAAAGGGTGGCTACAAAGAAGATGGAGACTCCCTTTTTACAAGGAGTCACATGGAAAAGGCGAGGTGTAATGGGTTCAAGTTACTCCCGGGGAGATTCCAACTTGACACAAGAGGAAAAATTTTCACAGTGAGAACAATCAGCCACTGCAGTAATGTCCCCAAGGCAGTGGTGGATTCCGCAACATTGGACACTTTTAAGATTCATCTGTACAGGGTGCTGGGCCATCTTGTCTAGACCATGTTTTTGCTAAGAGAGGTTGAACCAGATGGCCTTTGAGATCCCTTCCAACCCAGTATTCTGTGATTCTATGATTCTATGAAAATTTGTAGCATGACATTCAGAATCCTTTTATAGACAAAAAGAAAGACACTTCAGTGTCATATCCCATTTATTTTTGTTCATTTCAGCTTTCTTCTAGTTTGTCAGTGTCAACTGCTTTCAATTGCTTTGGCCTACATATACCTACATCTAGTTTGGAAGTGTCAAACTTCTTGCTGTCAAAAGTATTCAAGTTTATCCTTTACTAATTATTACATGATCCTAAAGAAAAATTGGAGGGGTGTGGGAGTGAGGGTGTTTGCCTGTTTGCTTGTTTGTTTTGGAGAAGGATGCGATTTCGTTTTATATATACGTGTTCAGTCAGGAAGCAAATGAATTCTAGTATGCGTATTAATTATGTGATAACTGCACAGCTAGGGTCAAAGCAGATCACTCTGTACCTCTGACCCATTTGAATATGCAACATTTTGGTGTGTCATTGTTGTGAGGCAAAGTCCCATTGAAGTCAGTGATGCAAGTCCCTTTTTAAAGTCAAGGGAATTTTGCATCATACAAATAATATGTAACGGAACAACTGGCCAAGCTGCTCACTGAACAACATACTGATCCTGCAATGCACAGGAGTAAAAATTTTATTCTTTTTTCATTGCAAGTACCGTACCTATCCACACAACTTAGTATCACACACAAAAACTTTCATTACAGGAATATTATCAGAACATTGTTGGAACTTGCTCTGTGTCCTTGTTTATGAAAAACGCTTGGAAGCAGTTGATGTGAGGCAGATATCAAATAGGCAAATTTCATTAAGTCTGGATCATTAAAGTTTAGAAAGTGTATATGCGACTAAAATGACTCTTATAATGGAAAATATCAAGTAACCTTTTTAATAGAAAAGCCCACTGTCCTGCCTATGAGACTGTGGTATTGCTGTATGTAACTGATCTTGCCATGCAGAGTACAGTTATCCAAATAATTCATATTTATCCTTTACTCTCCTAGCCTAGTACAATTCTGTTTATAGTTGTAAGTGATATTATTTTAATCTTGAAAAGATTAACTCCTCTTATCTGTTACTCGGTCTATCCAGATTACCAATTGTGCAAAGCATAGCGTTCATTGCACCTGCAAGTAATATCACTATAACTCACAGCATCATCAGTTGATTTTATGACCCTTCATGCAGTTTAATTGCTTTATTTGACTCCATAAAGCCTTAGCTGAAATTAACAGCTTCAGGAGTCTTGCATTTTTCCAAGGATGCTTATTTCCTAGGTATCAATCAAGATACATTATAATGTTTTACCATCAGAGAGATGAATCTGCCTGGATCACACAAATTGCATCATCAAAGGAGATGTATTTGGCTCTACCGTACAAGGTATGTTTCCTAGGGCAAGCAATGAAAAATGGGTGCGTAAAAATCCACCACTGGTTCCTGAACACCATCCAGTAGGAAGAAGATCAGTATTACTTGGAACAAATTTGTTAGCTCTTCTTTTCAAGACCTTTTGGTAAACCACTGGGTACATGTTTTTTAGTTGATTGATTTTGAACGAGGACAGGACACTTAGAGAAGGAATCTCTTTCTTCAGTTTCTGTCCTGTTTTGTGAATATAGACTTGACTAACTCATGAGATAATGCTGTACGAAATCTACGTGTTTAGATCAAGCAACTTGTAACTTTTAAAAAATTATTTGTTACCAAAGAACGATCACTTTTAATTTAAACCTTCAGATTCTAATGTGATAACATAATGTGGGTATCTGTGCCCTTCACATAGGTTTTTAATTCAGAAATTCGTTATGGTCTCCTTTTCTTCTTTTACCTCTAAGTATTATTCAAGCGCATTTTAAAAAGTAGAGTAACTGCCTTTCTTCCCTTGTCCCTGTTTTTTTCTTCTAAGAAGAAGAAGCAAGAACCTTGCATTTTCTTGAATCCTTTGATTTTTCACTTACCCCTGTTACTATTTTAAGTTGCACCTGCTGAAATGTTCAGTAGAAGAAATTACTTTGCCTCTGTGCTTTGAAGCCTGGAAAATGATTGGTCCCTTTAATTTCTCATAATCAGTGCTGAGACCATGGGCATATTGCCAAGGCAGCCCCATCTTCCCCTTCTCCTGAGCTCTCCCTGGAGACTAGCAATGTCCTGACTCTTGGGAAACATGGATAATGGGGTAAGCTGCCACCCTGCAGAAACTAGAACAGACAGTGTGTTGTGGGGTTGTGTAAGCCAGGCCCATAAAGACCCAGAAGATCAAGGTCAGCACTGTCCTTAAGTCAACACAGTGAATAAACATCCATTTTCTGAAATCAAATAAATGATCTAACAGTTTTCTAGCCACGCTGAACAAAATAGTCTAAACTTGAAGTCACTTAAGTACTAGATTTGCACTTGCCCCTTTTTGCAATCTTCTAGCCTGTTAGATGTGGAAGTATTTCTACAGAAGCTGTGAGCTGAGGAAGACCTGTATTCCCTAGTGTAGCTAACATGAGGTAGTCCCCTTTAATGGCAACAGCAACAATAGCGATTTCTGTTTTATAAATGTTTCTGCTATATATAAATACATATTTTCAGGCTAATTTTAAGCAAAAATCAAAACAGGAACAGCATCCCTGCTACTCCTCTTCCTCCAAAAGGAATCTCAAGCTGTGGCAGATCCTCATAAGGGTGGAAGATACAGAAACAGTAAGAGCTGATACTACTAGTCTTATATTATCTGTTCTGCACTAAGTTGACAGTTTTAATAAAGAAAGTATTAGAGCTCCTGAGAGACCAAGTATTCCATCTTGAGATAATTTCACAAAATTAGGTTTTAAAATACTTATTTTTACATTGGAGTGACACAAAATACTTTAAATGCAACTGAGAATCAGTTTTGTCAGAATATCCCTTTTCAGGCAGAAAATATTGCCTTTTAAATTCAATTTCTTTTGGTCTGTCTCTGTTGCCTTTGGATTCTTGTTTTGTACTCTCTTGAGAAATACTAACATATTGACACTTTTCCTAAGAAATCATCCTGTTTACAATTCTTGTTGAAACTATTATGTCTCTGTAAAATACATCAACTTCAATAAAATTTCAATTTCCATCCCATCCTAAGTAGCTTAACAGCTTTAGTGACTGTGTGGCAGCAGCAAAACCCGTTTCCCCAAAACTTGCCTTGCCTCAAAGAACCTTTATTCTATTCTTTAATATAGAGACAATGTGTCAGCAAAAAAGAGGCTTGCCAAGGTTTGACATAAACATATTTTAGCCTTTAAAATATTTTTAGAGTGAGAGAAATTTTGAGACAACTGGGATTTGTTTGTTTGTTTCATAGAATCATAGAACATCCCAGGTTGGAATGGACCTCAAAAGATCATCTGGTTCAACTTTTTGTGGGAAAAGGACCCTAGATGAGATTTTCTAACATCAGAACTGAGCACAGTACTTCACATTTGACCTGGCTTGCGCTGAGTAGAGTGGGATGATCACATCTCTATCTGCTAGTAACGATGCTGCAGATGCAGCCGAGGATCTGATTTGCTTTTGTTGCTACAGCACTGCACTCTTGACGCATGTTCATCTTGTTCACCATGTTCACCAGGACCCCCTTGTCCCTTTCAGCAAGGCTGCTCCCCAGCCACACAGATCCTAGCCTGTACTGGGATCTTTGGTTATGTCATCTCAGGTGCAAAAACTTTGCACTTGTCTTTGTTAAACTTCACATGGTTCTTCCAGCCCATCCGAGTCTCTCTGTAAGATGGCTTTCCCTTCTGAAGTGTCCACCTCACCACCCAGTTTAGTGTCACCAACAAATGTGGTGAGGAGGCTTTCAATCCCATCATGCAGATCATTTATGAAGATGTTGAACAACATGGGGCCCAGTATCAATCCCTGGGGTACCACTTTGTGACAGACTGTCAACCTGAGTAAAAATCATTGAGTAAAAATCATTGCCTGTTAGTCAATTTACTACCCATCGAATCTGTAACTTGCTAGTTTCTTTGGGTTTTAATTGAATTAGCCTATAAAATATCTAAAAAAATAAATCCTTTACGTCTAGGAATATGTCAAGAAGAAACCTTGCCTGAGAGGTGCCTATGAACAAAGAAAAGTGTATGGTTATTTCATTTGCTGGTAAGAACAACCCTGAAAGGTTTACATGTTCCTAGAACTTAACCCATAACAGTTACGACAATGTTAGTGTATTGGAAATTCTTACAAGTTAATAGAGAACAAAAGGAGCATTTTCAAACATTAATGAGAAAATATTAGCAAAACTAAATGTAGGTTTTCGTTTCCCATCATTAGACAAAAACATGCTCAGTATGTTAAAATTACACTCATTCCACTTTGTGTAATTTGTATTTAAAATAATAAAGCAATTTAGCATTAAAGAGGTTCCAGAGTTTAAGCATATGTTTTAAATCATGAAGTCTTTCTTTAAAGCTGATGAGAGCATCTATGAAGTACTCGTTAGGTACTAAGACTGTTGTCTATATGAGATGAAGATATTCAGAGACCTGATGAACAAATCCTGAATGCTTGGGACTATGTAAGCTAAAATCGTGCAATCATGTAAAAGCCCTTTCTCCTAGAGCTGTTTGAAAATCATTTATAGCACTACCAGTAAGATTAAATTTATAGAAGAGAAACTAGACAAAAACATTCTATAAATAATATATTGGTTTTCATTGAAAACAGAATTAGAAATAAAAAAATAATCCATACATTTTCCTAATAAACCCCAGAAGGCTATTAAGGAAGAAATGTATTTTCTGGGTCATTTTGGTTGTTTATTTTGTTTTAGTACTTTTTTCCCTAGAAGATAATTTAACTTTCAAAAAGCTTAGCATATTTTTATAATCTCATTTTGATGGAAGTGTTTAAAGTAGAGATCTTGAAAATTTCAAGTATTTTTATATTTGTATATTAATATATTGTATTTAAAGCTTTCCATTTTTATCATTATTGCACTTCACTAAGTTCAACAACTTGTTCATTCTGTTCCTGTTCGTGTATATAAAATAAAGTTATTAGAGCATTAGAATAGAATAATTAACTGTTGATTCTTTAGGATTTTCTGAGTCGAAGGACCTGAAAAATACATTACACACCACTGCTTACATAAACACTCATGGAAATTATATTCAAATGTGCTTAAAAGAAAAAAAAAAAGAAACAAACAAAACCGAACCAATTCCAAACCACATATTACAACCTATAGGCATATATTTCAACATAGTAAATGGAACAGTGTCAAACCTGCCTGTTTTCCTTCAGGAATTTGTGATCTATACAAGTCATGGGTTTGGGCCGGATTGGCCCAAGCAAGCTGAGCGACAGATGTTCCCTCTCTCCTGCCGAACAGGAGAGAAAGAAGAAGAGAGACTAGTTTAGTAAGAACTGAACTACTTTAATGAAATATAAAGAATAAAATAACAAAAAGAAAATAATGAAATATATACAAAACCATATCAAGCTCCCAGGATGACAATCACGTCACCAGCAGGCACTGGGGAAGTCCCGGACTGGACTCAGCGACGGAAGGGAACTGGATTCAGGAACACACGGGTCGGGATCAAAGGCAGATGAACCGATGGAGTCCTCCTCAAACACCGGCCATTGAAGAAGGAAAACAAGAGTCCCAGCAAGAGCAAAAGCCCGAGCAAGTTCGAGAAGAAGGAGCCAGAAGCCATAAAACGGACCGAAACTACAGAAAAATGGATAAAACAGGATGCTGACCCTTTGATCCCTCAGCTTTTATACTGAGCATGATGCAGATGGGATGGATGACTCTTTGGTCAGTTTTGGGTCACCTGTCCTGTCTGCTCCTCCCCACAGATGGGACCCCTCTAAGCTTCTCCGCTTCCAACCCTCCAACAGGGCAAATAACAAGGTTGGCTGGCCTTGGTCGTTATCACAGTAAGTCTAACCAAGGGCCTCTCTGCATACCGTGCCTTGGCATCAGCTATAAACATGGGTCTTATCACTCTGAGAAAGAGCAGTTTTCTGCACAATATGCTGTTAATTTCAGAAGAAGAAGAGGCCTAGTTAGAAAGCAGAGTTACTGAACAAAATTGGTCCTGTTTTACCTCAAACCAGGACAATACACAATTGTTTATTCCCTAGGTTTGTGGGTTTTCCTCTCTATTTTTCTTTTTCATTTCTCTTGAATTGGTCAGAATAATCAACTTTGTAGTTTTTGTTGCAGGCTAGCAGACTAACCTCTTTCTGGACCAAACCTTGAAGCCCTCTGGGAAAAGCAGCTGTGGCTTACTATTGAGTAGTTATGTTAATTTTATGTGACCATAAAGAGGATCCTTTTTCTGTACAGGAGTACAGGTAAAGGTTACAGGACAGCCACAGTGATAGGTGCTTTCAATGGTTTCATGGCTTAGGTCATCTACCTTTCTTTAGATATCAGTGATGATACAGGCGTATCACCACTGCATATTTTTTTTAACAAATATGAACTTAGGCACATAGCTTTTGTGAACAAAAATTTTCACTATAAAATACATGCCTTTTAAAATTGTGCATTAATGTAAATCCCAGTTATACGTGTGCTTCATTTGAGTTAAACTCTTTCTGTATTTTTTTTTTTAATTCCTTACTGAGGAACGTTTGACCAGATGAGCCACTCAGACCATCCTGCCTAGGAAGTTAAAAATGCTTGCAAAGTCAGTCAAGAACATCAAGAGCCCTGCCAAACTGACTGGGACCTACACTGCTTCCACCTCCAAGTCTGTGTAATCTCTTTCCTGTGAACCTCCAAGAAAAACTCCCCAGCTGAGCATCAAAGGAAGAAGATATCAGAATATTTCCTATCAGATCTTGTCTGTCTTCAAATACAGTCAATTGCTGATGCTCTGGGAGACGTGAAGGGAGTAAATCTCTTCAATTGTTTGCCATGGAAAACAGTGTCCCATTCCTAGTGGCTGGCTGAAGCATAACATTCAATTATAATCATTATCATTATCTTCATGTAAACCTGCAACTATTATGATATACTGAAGAAAGTGCAGTGCTTCATGGTCTTCCCAATATGGACCGCAGTGAAAGCACCAGATCAATCCAGAAGTCACCACAGCCAAACCTCCTTCACAAACATGCTGCAGAATTTTTCCCAGAATTGAATCAAAATATATTAAAAAAATCTCCATGCAATGATCAGAGGATTACCTGACTTTCTATACTGTTTCAAAAGTGGAACGCACTCCTCAAGGGATTTAAAATTCTGCATCCCAGTGCACGCCAAGTAATACCAGGACGATAATACCTCTCATCAGTTAAATCAATTTCCCCTATTAGTAGATTATAAACATGGAAAGCTGTTCCTACGTCTGTATTTTTTGCTATGTTTTTGTGCCTAAACTAGCAAGCTGCTTTTTTGTATTATTATTAAAACTATTGCTAATGGAGAGATGGTCTCAGTAACCCCCACAAGTCTTTATAACCATGTTGGACTGTTTCTCTCACTTCAGAACGCTTAAGATCCCTGTGGCAGCAGCAGCAATTGCTTACAGGGGAAAGTAATGCTAGAGATGTATTTAATGTATTTATAGCTGTCTTTAGCACAATATAGCAGCTGGAAACAAGGAGGAAAGCTGCCATCCTGTGACCAGATGGCTCTCCATGGGACAACATCAAGTGGTCCATGGTTCACTGACAGTCCACAGACCCCAGTTTGCCTTAGGAAATGAATGACTGGTCTCATTATCTTGGTAAATGCCTCAGGGCAACACAGAGGCAAAGAATCATTCTCTTCAAGCAATATGCTTTGGGGAAAATATCTGTAACTGGAGTGCCTTGGAGTGCTGAGGAAATCCTTTCCTCAAGAGACTACCTCATTATCTTTGTGACTATACTATTGCTGAATTCCAGAGATGAACCTGAGCTGGAACATTGATGAGGAGAAGGAGTAGAGAGGAGTCACGACCCTGCCCCTTTGAAATTCATCCCTTTATTATGAGTAAAATAGCCCACATATAGTGAATTTCAGGGCTTATTATAAAATTATTCTTTCAAAAACTACAGCAAACACACATGTAAAATGGGCTAGATTTACAAGGGTACAGAATTATTTGAAGAATCTGCTACTGTGTGTAGGAGGTTTGTCATTTTTCTTCCTGGGAGAAAAGTGTGTGGAATAGCAGCACTTCTACAACTTTAAGTTTACTAAAAATATGCTATGTATATCTATAAATGAAAGCATTCACATAAAAAGTCTGAGTTTGGCAAGTTACGTGGGAAAAAAAAGAAAAAGCTTTAAAAATGTATTTTGGAACTTTCACCAAAAATTCTCCTGCCTTGGAGGTTAGAGGCTGTGACTTAAATATGAATAGCTATCCACATTCAGAATTAAAGACAATGGGATTCTTTTTAGTTTCATTTCTGAGACCCTGATTTCAAGACTCTCCTCATCCGTTTCTCACTAAGCAAGAGAAAGACTCTCATAGGAAATGTGAGCTCATACCCACTCCCACATTTGAATAAATAAACAAACAAACATATTCCAGTACGAGTGTGAAACCAGATTTTTTGTATGCAAACCAGTGATCTATTTTTTTAACTTTTGTCTGGAACAGAGCTTTGCAATTACTTTCCAAATTTTCAAACTTCAGGCATGGAATTAACTCTATTGATTTAAAGAAGGAATATGTCAATGAGAATGGATGCGTAGGTAACCTGTTAGTTATCTGTAAAGATGCTCAGAGTAGATCTTTTGCTGCATGTAAAATCAGGTCTTGCAGTTTCTGCAGTATATTTTTGGATACTATGTGAAGCATACTGATGATATGGTAATTTGCAGTCAAGAGTAAGGTTTTTGTTTGGGGTTTGGGTTTTGTTTTTCTTTCTTTCTTTCCTTTCCTTTTCCTTTTCCTTTTCCTTTTCCTTTTCCTTTTCCTTTTCCTTTTCCTTTTCCTTTTCCTTTTCCTTTTCCTTTTCTTTGTTCTTAGTTAATCGTTAAAGAATTTAGAAAGGGAAATTTAGCCATTCTTGGTAATACTGTTTCATCACTGTTCCCCTCCCATGTACCCCCAGCCCTGCCTTGGGTAAATTGGCTTTTTTTTTTTTTCTTTTTTTCCAGGCAAAATCTTTCTGGCTATAATCCCTGCTATCACTGAAACAACTTGCTAGGACCTATCTCTCAAGGACATTTGTCATCCCATACTAAAGAGCACTTGCCATTGTAGTTGTTGAAAGAAACTGTAAGGCACTTCAATGTAAGAGTTTGATTCACAAACCTAAATCATTCCTCAAACACAGACATTCCCAAACTACTAAATTATGGAACAAGCAAAGAGTTTCTGCTCTCCACTCCATTGCTAAAAACAGATCATTATAAATGAGAGTTGAAAGACTGATGTGTCCAAACTCTGGATAAACAAACTCTGTCTTAGTAATTACTGAACTGAGGTGTAAATTAGTAATCATACACCAAAAGCACTTCAGAGACTAGAGATGATTCGTTGTTTTTTTAAAACTTAGATATTAGATTGTCTGAAGTATCTGAGCTGGATAAGTGAGTTTTTAATGATTTTTTTTTGTTTGTTTTTTGTGAACTCAACTTATTAAATTCTTCTACATTTAGGACCCTAAATTGTGCAGTCTAGGATTAGAATCTAAAATCCTCATTTCACGGTATCACCTCCTGAGATAGGCTTCTGAGGCCACAGTGGAGTTTCACCTACCTTTTGCCTGACTGAGATGTCCCTCCAACTCATACTGCTGCTGTGATTTCCCAATGTGGGAGAAAATCTAAGTATTATGTCTACAGGAACACTGAGCTACCTAAGCCACCATTACATGTTTCATTTGAGGAGGTGGATCTCTGAGTAACTATGAGTATCATAATTTTTAATCTCTTTGCATTTCAAGGAATTCAGATCTAAAGTCACTATATATATACAGTGAAATATATGCATAGTAACATCTATAAATTCCAGGACCATACAGAAATACTCTCACTTGGACTGCAAAAGTGTCTGAAAGTGTCTCTTTCAACCCTGGACAATTCAATAGGAGAAAGGAGAATTAAAAGTCTCTGGTGTTCAACTATGTCATTCAGCTATCTGAGAGATCATACGGAGTTTGAAATCTGCAACAATTCCAATACAGTAACAACCATCAGTGTAGGGACAAAAAAATAACCTGAGAAAAGTCAGAACTCATTCTCTACCTTTGAGTTTTAGGAAAGATTTTTATGCCTTCATCTCTCTATGAATCTGTGAGGAACGTTACTGTATGCATATATCTTTATGAGAAAATAATCTCTCTCATAATTCTCTAAAAGTTTACTGCCCCAAGCCTTTCATCCATGTTAATGGGTCCATCCTGGACTTAAAAGGTGTTATGGAGCTTCTATTGTTTGATTTATTAATAAACTTTGAGTTAAATCTTTGTAAATTCTGTACTATCGTGTGTGAAGAAGGGGACTAAGAAGAGCAGAAAAATAGCTGTCTAAAAGTAAGAAGACTTAAGGAGAAAGTGTTAAGTGGTAAGCTGCTGAGAAACCATCCTTTTGCACATAATTTCTATATACTACCCAGGATAAATTCACAGTCTGCCCCAGGCTATCTTGAACAAAGAGAAAAGACCCAAACGGGCATCATGTCCTTCAATTGCAGGATTGTAACTATAATGATTGTAAAAGGTTATCTGAAGTTTAAGAGTAATATAAAACATTTGAATTATTTGGCAAACTTGGATATTTGTCTATGATTTTGGACATTAAGGGTTATCAAAAATCAGGAAATATTAGGGTGCATTTTAGTTTGTTTGAAATTAATTCAATAAGATTACCTCATAAAGAAGAGGAACATGAAAAATCAGAAAAGCCTGCATTGATTGTTGCAGTAAAAGAATTTGGACAAATTGTCAATATCAGATTTACAAACCATTACATCTATATTTTATAAATTAATATATCTATATTTTATATATAGATCCTCTGTGGAAACTAAGAGCTATTGAAAATTGCTGTGATCTTTTAATTGGAAAATTCTGATAGATAAAAAGACAGTTTTTTAAGGGTTTCTTAGGAGCAGGATAAAATTTCAGATCAAAAGTAGACTGATTTTTGGGCTGTCATAGACCTAGATTCTTATTTTGTATAGAGAAAAAACATTTAAAGAACATGGACTAGGTAAGAGTTTCTCAAATGCCATAAAAGTTTTCAAATGATTCACTAATCTAGTTCTGTTTTCAAAAGCTCTTCTGTATTTCATTTGAATAGATAATCAAAGAAAAGTTATAATACAGAGTGCAGCCCTTCCTCTCCCATAAACCTAATAACTGCCTTAGATACCGAGCTACTATAAAAAATATTTCTTGCATGGGTTTTTCACAGAAGACTTCTGAAATTTTGGTTTTCTCCCAGTGGACAACAGAAAAGTGTTTAAAATCTATTCACAGAAAGAGAAAGTATCTCCTGCTCAGCTCTACTAAAAAATAATACAGTTGTCACCTATAGTTTCTAAAAGTGAACTGGAGAACTCTTTGGGTTGAGATTATCACAGTTCCATAATCTGCATAAATTTACAAGTGTTAAGTATCTAGCCAATAACTCTGTAGCTCACAATTAAAGTACTATCATCTGCTCAAAAAATGACAAGAAGACAATAACTCATTCAGAATTTCTTTGCCTCCTAACTCACTGATGATTTGCAGACTGTACATGGTTTTAAATTAAGCAATACATTTCAATGTCAAAACAATTCCAGTCTCACTCAGATGAGTATGATCTTACTTGTGAGTATGTTAAGATAGAAATTAAAAGAGTTATAGCACTCAGAAATTTTGATTCGTTCTTCAATTCACTGAGTAATACCATGTCTGGACTAACTGCTGCCTTGAAGTACAACGACTATCATTCATAAACATGTGAACAAAATATTGAAGCATTTTCTTATTGCAGTTTACAATGTTTTCAGTCAGAAACTACAAGATGAGTGTAGGATAATATACAGGTTTAAGGTTATCACTTGTCTTGATTTACTTAGGATTGTAATGACATTTAGAGAAAATCCACATTTTATAGAACAGTTCACAAACTACAGGGAAGGGAAGGGAAGGGAAGGGAAGGCAAGGCAAGGCAAGGCAAGGCAAGGCAAGGCAAGGCAAGGCAAGGCAAGGCAAGGCAAGGCAAGGCAAAGGCAAAGGCAAGGCAAAGGCAACGGCAAGGCAAAGGCAACGGCAAAGGCAAAGGCAAGGCAAAGGCAAGGCAAAGGCAAAGGCAAGGCAAAGGCAAAGGCAAGGCAAAGGCAAAGGCAAGGCAAAGGCAAAGGCAAAGGCAAAGGGAAGGCAAAGGCAAGGCAATGCAAGGCAACGCAAGGAAACGCAAGGCAAAGGAAAGGCAAAGGCAAGGCAAGGCAAAGGCAAGGCAAGGCAAAGGCAAAGGCAAGGCAAGGCAAGGCAAGGCAAAAAGGGAGAGAGAAGGAGAGGCAAAGTTAAGTTGGAAGGGACTTATAAAAATTATCTAGTCCAACTGCCTGACCACATCACATCTGACCAAAAGTTAAAGCCTATTATTATGGGCATTGTCCTAAAACCTCTTAGACACTGACAGGATTGGCACATCAACCACCTAGAGTAGGAAGTCTGTTCCGGGGTTTGATCACCCTCTCGGTAAAAAAATGTTTCCTAATATCAAGTCTGAACTTCCCCTGATGCAGCTTTGAAGCATTCCCACGCATCTTGTCACAGGATACCAAGTAGAAGAGATCAGCACTTCCCTCTCCACTTCCCCTCCTCAGAAAGCTGTGGGGAGAAATAATCAAAATTTGGTCACCAATCAGGCCCGCAAGAAACACAGAGCAAATAGGATCCAAAACACTGCAAATAACTGTAGTAGTTCTATAATGTAACATAATATGTGTCATCAGACATATGCCAGAGGAAGCCAAAATTTCTTCTTCCTTTCCCTCAGACTTGGCATGAAGGATGGGGATAGAGGAGTCTTTTTTCTCTGCTTGGTATGCTGAAGATATATTACAACTTTCTTTGGAAAAGCAAAATTTGAATATGAAAGGAACTACATATCAGGAAAGTATTTCACTGTCAAAAGATGAAAGGGGAAAGTGTACATCACCATTTNTCCTAATATCAAGTCTGAACTTCCCCTGATGCAGCTTTGAAGCATTCCCACGCATCTTGTCACAGGATACCAAGTAGAAGAGATCAGCACTTCCCTCTCCACTTCCCCTCCTCAGAAAGCTGTGGGGAGAAATAATCAAAATTTGGTCACCAATCAGGCCCGCAAGAAACACAGAGCAAATAGGATCCAAAACACTGCAAATAACTGTAGTAGTTCTATAATGTAACATAATATGTGTCATCAGACATATGCCAGAGGAAGCCAAAATTTCTTCTTCCTTTCCCTCAGACTTGGCATGAAGGATGGGGATAGAGGAGTCTTTTTTCTCTGCTTGGTATGCTGAAGATATATTACAACTTTCTTTGGAAAAGCAAAATTTGAATATGAAAGGAACTACATATCAGGAAAGTATTTCACTGTCAAAAGATGAAAGGGGAAAGTGTACATCACCATTTTCTCAGTCTTGTCTTCTGTTCAGCTATCCAAGGCACACTGGAGTTAATTAGACTGTTTTCATGAGTGAGTTGAGAAAGGTGGCTCACAGAGGGTACGGGTTTAGAAATGTTATTAAGTTTGGATTCACGCTGGCTTTCTTGGTTATGATGTGCCTTTCTAAAGCTTTAGTTTCTAACAAAATTGGAATTGCAGCCACAGCAATTGCAGGAACAGATTTCCAAGTGCAAAACAGTCTTGCCCTTCCCTGCCTCGCAGCTGTGTGTTTGCTGGCTCTTGTACTGTATAACTGTGAAGTGAACAGAGATGCAGAAAAAATAAAAAGGTCAGCAGCACAGACTTTAGGCAATTGATTGGGAAAGAAGAGTCTCCATGGAGAATCTGGAAACACATGGCTAATATTCCTTAAAGATGGCTAATATCCCTTAAAAAGGGGAGTTGTGAGCAAGGACCCACTGCACAGGACAACAACAGGTCAAAAGGCATTCACAGCAAGAAAGGATTTATGACGTAACTGACAGGCCCCTTCTCCCTGACAGGCTGCTGGCATTTCTCACACACATAGCATTACACTATAGAATCTCTGATTCCTTGGGGAATGTGTAGGGCTGTGCTGAGCACATATGCTTACCACATACAGACCACAGGCACTGAGCGGTGCTAGTATTACATCCTGTGTGCGGGAGACAGCAGCTGGCCAGAGGGAATGAGGGGACAGGGCTGATCTCAAGACTATGGTTGCAAACTCAGTGGCCCTGTACTTGCTGAGTCTGTGTCAGGAAGGACAGGAGCTCCATAACAGTCTGAAGCACTGTAACACGGAGACCCATTTCCCGAGGTGATTCCTCCTGTCCTACGAGTCCAATGGGGATTATTTCCATCCCTGTTCATATCAGGGCTACTGTGGCTGCACAGATTGCTGTTATACTCCTGTCATCCTTTCCTCCAAATAAGCCTGTCTCTGCTTGTTGACTCCTGAAGGAAATAACAATCGTAACTAAAACATTCAGATGGCTATAGAGAACACATTCACTAGTCTAAAACAGAAAAGAGAAGAGGAAAATAGAACTGAAAAGTCATGCTAATATATAACTGAACTAGAATGAGTGAGACAGATGCACGCTGACACTCCTCTGTGGCTCAACCTGACTATTTGCCTACTGCTCTGACATAACAGATAGTCTCAGTCAGAGCAGAATTGGCCAGATCTGAAGTAATTATCGCCACAAAGCCATACAACTGTATTACCTCAAGCTCATGTATCTTGCCTCTCTACAAGGCTGATTATCTTGGGCTCAGCATCTGATGCTCAACTCATCCCAGACAGTGAGACTTCAGAGCATTCACAGTGGCAAAATCTCAAATGTTTAGATGAGTTTTCACGTAAATGCTTATGCATCCTGAGTGCTGCTTACCATTTTTTGAAATTTCTTCTTGATTTCTCTGTTGGGCATATGCACCTAAATTCACCTAATTTGTGCTTTTATTGCTCAATGTTGCTTGGCTCTTATGTATAGCAATTTGTTTATAGCCTTTAACTATGCTGTATGTCATCTGGAACACAAGAATATAGTTTTGCGATTGTAAAACTATAGTACACAAGGCAGCCCATGAAGTACTTCTTGACCTTGCTTTGAACAAGCTACATCTGGAACTTGAATCACTGTAACTGAGCCAGTAACAGCCATTAGAGTACTCAGCTGGGACCTCAGTTTCCTCCTAAGAGTTTCCCAGATTCAAAACCTACAGTGTTAACTTCTCCCTGTGATTTTGGATCCAAGTGATAAGATGGCTATGGTTCAGATGCTGTGGCATCTTAAACCAAGTAGAGTTGATACTAGAAAATGACATTCATTCATTTGTATTAAGTTCAAATATTGAGAGTACTGAAGGGAGGGGAGTGGTTTTGGTAGAAATAGTGTTATTTGAAGTTTGCTGAGCTAAATGTATGAGTAGTGTTTCTATTGCGTAAAATCACTGAAGCAAAAAGACCTTGCATGATATCTTATCTTGGTAAGACAGGATCTGCTA
Source organism: Chionis minor (assembly GCA_013398295.1). Lineage (NCBI taxonomy): Eukaryota > Metazoa > Chordata > Aves > Charadriiformes > Chionidae > Chionis > Chionis minor. The sequence goes on from VZSF01005775.1 coordinate 99,115, forward strand.
CTTCAATGACTCCTGGCCCCTTACAACTTTATTCCCTGGTACAGGGAGTTACCTTGAAGGCCAGCTAAGACCGACCCTGCGGTTTGAACAAAAGCCAAGGGACAACTGAGCCTGCGCAAGAACAAGGATTACTCGCGGTGACAAAGAGGAACCATCAGCCTTCATCTTCATGACCCTCAGCGACCACCACCAGGGAGTATTGCACAAGCGCAGTCGGAAGATACTTATGGAAATTACTTCCGGGCTCTAATTTTAATACAAAGCGGGACAGGTCATGAATATGTATAGGCGTATTGTGAAACCTCATAAGTATGTATTACTCAGTTGTATAAAGTTGAAGAACAAACTGCTGTCCTGCGTGCACGATTGTGGTGGGGCGACCCCCCGTGCTGCCCAGCGCTGAATAAACATACCTACTTTACAACCTTACAGGTTGTGGAGTCTGCTTTCCACACGTCAGTACATATCAGCTTTTCTGAGCTGTTAAAGTCACACAAATATTAATGCCTGATATTTTTAAGCAATTCAAAAGGAACAAAATGATCTCCTAAAGTGAAAACTGTGGTGCAATTGTGATATGCTTTGAAAAGTATTTCCTAAAGCAAATGATCAGAAAATGGCAGTTACTTAGTGTATCAACTATGAAAAAGAAGTTTAATTGTATTAAAACTGGGACTACATACAACGTCATGGAGTCATGTGCCAAACATACAAAAACTCTTGATTTAGTAAAAATGCAAGCGAATCATCAGTGGGACAATTTTATTTAACTTACGGGGTTTTGTCCGCAGAAGCTTTTCAGGACACAAACCATCTTGCTTAGTTCAAAATTTGCTACACTCTTCCTATATCTGCAATACATCTTGTGACCATCTTTTTCCACTGCAGAAAGACAGGGTGTTTAAATTCTATTTTTGAAGTCGTATTATCATGGGTAAATATCTTTATATGATTTGATGTTCAACTCAAATCCAAATTCCTAGATGGGTTTTTTTCCTGATATCGCTCAATTGCAGCTGGCAGCTCCTAAAGGCAAAAATTTGTAGCAAGTTTCCTCATAAAAAATTGCGTCATTGCTAGTCTAAAATGAAGTGTTTTGAAATTTCCCATCTATTGTCAAAAAAAGAGGAGGAGGTTGCAAGTTTTTTATTCTTCAGCTTCAAATCTGAACCTCAGCATTTCACAGAAGCCAAATATGGATTAAAATATCCTCTCATAGCACATCTAGAAAATACAGAAAAGCTTAATGAATTTGCCAAGAAGTTGAAGTTGCCAAAGACTATTTGAATCTGATAGAATTCATACTGCATTATAAACTGCTGTTTGGATGATTGTGCCTATCAGCTGTTATCACAAAGTGATGGAAGAGAAGACAGAAGACTTTGAGACACAATGTAGCCCAAAATGGGTTTGGACTCACTATACGCTTGTGACTCCTCCTGCATCTTTATGTCTTGTTTTTAAAAAGTATAATTTTAAAAAGTATACAGCCCCTTTAATAATGTACTTTACAGCTCAATTACCTGTGTTAGAAAAGTTTCCTAATGTTGTGGTTCAACCCCAGTAGGCAGCTAAGCCCCAAACAGCCACTTGCTCCCTCTTCCACAATGGGATGGAGCAGAGAACTGGAAGAGTAAACGTGAGAAAGATGAAGACAATTTAATAGGTAAAGGAAAAGCTGCATCCACAGGCAAAGCAAAATAAGGAATTAATTCACTGCTTGCCATTGGCAGGCAGATGTTTAGCCATTTCCAGGAAAGCTGGGTTCCATCATGCATAATGGTGACTTGGGAAGACAAATGCCATAACTCCAAAGGTCGCCCCTTCCTTCTTCTTCCCGATAACTTTTATTGCTGAGCATGACATCACATCCTATGGAATATACCTTCGCTAAGTTGGGGTCAGGTGTCCTGACCCAAGTTCTTGCACACCCTCAACCTACTCATTGGTGAGACAGTGTGAGAAACAGAAAAAAAATTGACACTGTGCATGCACTGTTCAGCAAAACAGAAATATGGGTGTTTTATCAATACTAGTTTGGTACCAAATCCAAAACAGAGCACCACACAAGCTACTGTGAAGAAAATCTACTCTATCCCATCCAAAACCAGTATACCAGATAAAAAACCTTATCTGTATTTAACACATTATTTCTTGTCTTGTCTTAGCCACAGTGGATAAATTAAAAAAAAAAAATTGCTTTCCTTTGCTTCCTCTTTTACATAACTGGAAATTATTTTAATGTTGCTCTTATATTTTCTTCTAGATTAACTAAAGGTGGCATTAACTCTTCATCCAGAGATGAACTTTCTCAGATATCCTTCTTTCTCTTCTTTTTCCTCCCCTCAGAAAAATAAAATTTCTTCTGTTCCAAAAAATCGATTTCACACCTGGAGAGACTAACCGTGTAGCCTCACAAAAGAGGTCAAGGGATCAACATTGACCTGAAATCCTTTTTTTTTCAATTGAGTCTTTATGGCTCAAATATTTATGAACTAGAAGTAGGATAAAATTCGAAAGATACCTTTTGCTCAAAAAAACAGGAAGATTTTTGTGAGATGAATAAGACTCAAACACAGTGTGGTTTTCCCTTCATATCTGACACTAGTTATTGATTCTCCTTGGGAAGTAACAAAAGACTCCACTCCCTCAGTGTCACCTAATGGCTTAGGTAATTTAGGATACAGTTAAAGTCTGAATTCAGGAACGGAAAGAACAAACTTTGCCAATCAGATGAACCAGCTCCCAGTTATGGTTTTTCCCCAGTCTTGCATTGTTCTTTTAAGAAGTAAGTCTTATTATCCATTAACAACTGCAATATTTCCTGTTTTACTTAATTTTTTATTTCTTCCAGAAAATTGATTTGAGCTTATGCTTTAAAATAGGTTAATAGTGGTAAGTTGAACTAAGATACATATATACATATATTTTACTAATGCACATAATTATACCTATATCTATTTTCATGCAACTATGTGGGTTTGGAATTTTTTGCAGTCTTTATTTTCATGAAGTAAGGAAACATAAATGTTCCAGTATTTAAAAAAAATTATTCTCATAGATGAATGATTTTGTAAATTAAAAAATTGCTTGAGTACTGTGTCCAGTTCTGGGCTCCCCAGTTTAAGAAGGACAGGAAACTGCTGGAGAGGGTACAGCGAGGGGCTACGAAGATGATTAGGGGGCTGGAACATCTTTCTTGTGAGGAAAAGCTGACGGAGTTGGGTCTTTTTAGTCTGGAGAAGGGAAGACTGAGAGGGGATCTCATCAATGCTTATAAATACTTAAAGGGAGGGTGCCAGGAGGAGGGGGCCGGTCTTTTTTTCAGTGGTGCCCAGTGATAGGACAAGAGGTAACAGGCACAGATTTGACTATAGGAAGTTCCATCTGAACATGAGGAGGAACTTCTTTACTTTGAGGGTGGCAGAGCCCTGGCACAGGCTGCCCAGAGAAGTGGTGGAGTCTCTGACTCTGGAGACATTCCAAAGCCGCCTGAACACCATTCTGTGCAGCCCGTTGTAGGTGGACCTGTTCTGTCAGGAGGGTTGGACTAGATGATCTCCAGAGGTCCCTTACTACCCCTAACGTTCTGTGATTCTAACATTCTATTTTTAAAACCATGTAATAAAACATTCCTAATATTCCCAAAGACAATAAAAATATCTTAAGAGCTGTCCCTAGACAGGTCATTGTAGACTACCATTGTCATTGTAGACAAATGCAGTAGACACATTTAGTTACAGTCCTTTTATTGCATTTCTTCTGTAATCCTACTATGTAATTGTTCTATTTGTCCCTACTAAGGGAAAAATTATAAATCCAAAGCTTAAAATGAAGCACACACATCTCTTCCAGCAATGGCTATTCTGCCATTCATGTATGCATAGTTCAGATTAAATGTAGTCCCTTGAGGTCCTACCAGTTGACAGACTTCTTGGGGAAATTATTTCTCCTCCAATTTCCTACATGACCTTAGGACTCACGTGTTTCATGTCTCAGTTTCCCTAACAGTAAAAATGGGATAATTATATCTATGGGCTTGAAGAGGACAAACTTGTATTTCATGGAATCATAGGGGTTGGAAGGGACCTCTGGAGATCACCTGGTCCAGCTCTCCTGCCAGAGCAGGTCCACGTACAGCAGGTTACACAGGATGGTGTCCAGGTGGCTTTGGAATGTCTCCAGAGGTGGAGACTCTATCATCCCTCTGGGCACCCGTTTCCAGTGCTTTGCCACCCTCAAAGTAAAGAGCTTCCTCCTCATGTTTAGATGGAACTTCCTATAGTCAAGTTTGTGCCCGTTCCCTCTTGTCCTACTGCATTTCAGTTGTTATGTTTATGGAGATGGGGAGAGTGCAAATATCTAGGCAGGCATAGGCAGAAAACAGATGTACTATGTCTAAGCATTAACCTGAAGCTTGCAATAAGTGAATCTACTGTTAGTATTGGTCTCAATAAAAAAAACTGACGAAAATTGGGACTGAATTCTTTACATATAAATCACCATGAAATATAAAATATTGATACTGAAGAAACACCACCCTCTGCTTGACCTTAACTATAGCTGGTGCACTAAAACCATGGAAGAGAACTATGCAAATTACTTAAGAAGGAAACATAGAGGTAAATGGGCAATTTGGGTGGTAGCTGTAATGAACAGCAAAGGCCTCAGAGATCCTGGAATTACTGATAGTACTGCAAAAGTGGGACTTCATTAGCCAGCTCACATACAGTGTATGCAAACCTCAGGTTGTGGAGCAGAATGATTACAGCTTTGAAAAGTTTGATGAGATAAGAACATTTGATCTCCCCAGTCTAGAAACGTAGCATCAGACTTTGCAGCTGTCTTGGAGGGGTGACATTATGTTTCTTTGTGGAACAGATGAGGAAGACCAGGAATGGGGAAAAAAAAAAGAACCAAAAAATCAAGTCTAGAAATCTTCATAAGTACTTTTCAAAGGCAATAGTACTTCAGGTTTTTGAAAATCTGTGAAGCTCAGGTGTAAAATAGAATCCATTACAGTGATAACGCTATAGGGCTAGTTTTTACACTAGTAATAACCAACTGAAAATAAAATATGGATGTCTTGTAATATATAGTATGTATAATAAAATATATCTAAGTACTTTTCTTAAAAGACTTATTTTTAAAATTAATGTTATTAATGTCAGGTGGCCAATTTTAGCCAATTCAACCATAGTATTATTACAGAAATTCAGTGAGAATTACATAATGTAAATGAGACTAGGGGTCAAAAAGAATTTAAATATGTGATAGACTGAAACAGGTGGAAGTTTTGAACATAAAATTATATTTTTTTTCTCCCCATACCACTGAGTAATCAAATCACTATGTTATATTTAAAGGTCACATCAGTATCTGCTAAGGAAATATGCTACAATTTACATCATTCTTGTTACTTTCAGAGATCAGTTTATGAATTATTCATACATTTTGTCAAGATGTATAAGAGATATGGTCAAACAGTTCATGTAATAAAATATAAATTTGAAATAAACCTGTTATTTTGCCTAGATATTGGAATGCCAGATTTGTGGAAATATCTGAGATTCCAAACTTTCACAGATTTGACATTGAGTTCACTTTTGATTGATCCAAGTATCCCTTCCAGTATAAATGCTTTAATTTAGGAATGAATAACATAAAATAAACTTCAAAGTGAAATGTCATTTTTTACATGTTTTACATGTTACCAAGAAACAAGATTTACTACATAAAATATACCAAAAAAAATCCCCCACCTTCCATGGAAAGATATGGTCTCATGGACTGCACTCCATAGAACTTTTTTCAACTAAATTTTATCTCCTTTTTAACTGAAATGTAACTGAGAATAAATTATAGATCTAAATCCGTATCTATTCATCTATTATCTGTCTTTGGAAACTAGAATACCCAGCTACTCAAATAAAAAGAAACACAGCATTTCTGACGGACAAAACTTTTCAAGGAAGGACCGGAAAATAAGCAATTATATTGTACATCAAAACCTGAGCAAAATCTAGTGTTCAGTAATCTGTACTTTCTTTAAGTCAGGGAAATTCTGATCTATATTCAGATAAGCAAATGAACATTCAGTCTTGTCAAACTACACAGAAAATGAGACAATGAAAAAGTAGCTTCTTTCTCATGGTCTTTCCAAATAACATTTATCTCATTTCCTTCTAAATTGTTACAAAGAAAGATATTTAATTCAGTGCCTCTGCTGGACCAGTTAACTGTTTCAATATATAAACAGAACACCTAGCCAGCATAGCATAGATATGAAGGAAAAAAAAGCATTTTCATATGAAAACCAATATATATGAAATCCACAAATTTATGATTGTTCAATGTTTAGAAAATGTTATAATTATATTTAAGGGTTTGAGAAAGGGTGTCCCAAAGACAAAGGAATTAAAAAAAAAAGGTAAAATGGGGTACAACTGAGTTAAAAATCCTTGTTCTTGATTTCACAAGTGGAGATACAGTGACTAACATTATTTTAAACTAGGTTTCTCGGAAGAAGGTTTACGCTTTTGTAAGAAAGCTATGGTTTTCACTGTTTCTCAAAATGTGATATATAAATATTTACCTTGTGTTTTCAGCAAGTGTTTGCTAAGGTAATTAATCAAAGCCTTAACAAGATGCAGGAGAGAAAAATCTGACTTTCTCCATGTAGAGATACCATGTAGCACCATACAGCTCAGTTGTGAGAAACAAAGAACTAAGGTTTTTACAAGTATGGCAGGTTACCACACCCTGGTTTTGGATCACCCTGAAACAGAACTCAATACTATTTGTTGTACACATTTTAACATATGAGTGATTACTCACTTAAACCAAACTTTAAATCCATAGTGCGTGGGCACTGATAATGCCTCATTCCAAATTTATTAACCCAGGGTAATGGAAAGATTAGAGGGTGCACCTGTACAAAGCCTGCTCCTTCCGGTCCAACTCTTGTCATTAAGTGAATCAGGAGAGCAACATTTACTGTCTGGTAACCACCAGGAATTAAAACACAGCTGTCTGGCACATGACAGTAAAGTAGGACGTGGCGTACTCGAACACAAGTATTCCCTGGGAATGTAGGCCTATGTGTAATAAGTATTATTAATGAGCAACTTTGACTATATCTGTGATATTACAGAGGGGTTTTTGTCTAGTTTGATTTTTATTATTGTTGTGGTTGTTTCCCTCAGAGAGGGGAAAACTATTAATTATAAAATAAAAGGAAAAGATAATAATGTAAATAAGAAAAATAATGAAATATATACAGTATACACAAAACCATATCAAGCTCCCAGAATGACAATCACATCACCAGCAAGCACTGGGAAAGTCCCAGACTGGACTCAGTGATGGACAGGAACTGGATTCTGGATTTGGAATCAAGAACACACAGATTGGGATCAAAGGCAAATGAACAGACAAGAGTTCTCCTCAGATGCCAGCCATTGAAGAAAGAGACTGACCCCTTTGATCCCTAAGTTTTATACTGAGCATGATGCAGGTGGTCAGTTTTGGGTCACCTGCCCTGTCCACTCCTCCCTGGAGGTGCGAACCCTCTATGATCTTACACTTCCAACTTGGTGCATGACAAAGTTAACTGACCTTGGTTGTTACAGCAATAAGTATAAGCAGGAGCATCTCTGCATACTAGTATTCACTATAAACATCAGACCTTATCTGCCAGAAACGGATAATGTCTGAAAAATATGCCATTAATTTCAGAGATCTAGAACAATCGCAACTGAGAAGTAAAAGTACTGAAAAGAAAATTGGTTCTGGTTTACCTCAAACCAGGGAAAGTATGTGGAAGATGCTCTTAGATCTCTTTCTAATCCTACTGGGTATAGTTCTGTGTTCTGTATAGCACAGAAATCAAGAAGGAAGCTAGTGACCAACTTAGAAATTCAACAAATAACACAGATAAGTAATTTTCCACATGTTCTAATCCATGAGAAAATTGAAGTTGAAGTATTATATATAAATTTGATACCTGCATGGTGACTGTCATAAAAATCAAAATCTTGGTTACAGTCTCGTCTTGAAAAGAGTTTCAGAACACGTTTAACAGATCTCAACTTGATGAATGGATAGATAAATGGAAAATAAATAGATAAACAGAAAATTTCTCCCTCATAAAATGGAGCCCTAAACATTTGGGTGTGACTTAACCCAACAGTAGCGTCATATGAGATAATTTACCTCAACTGCTTACCATCATCATGATTGATAGTCAGCCAAAATTAGAGATAACTATAGGCTAGTCACTTAATTGAAAGTAATCTACAGGGAACTTGAAGTAAGTCTCAATTTAGGAATATAGTTCTGTGATTTAAATGGCTTTACTGGAACCTAAATTTTAATATTCCTCAGTGTGGGCTACAAAAGGAACAACCATGGAGAAAAAGGGAATGCATTTCAATACATCAAGCTGAAACCTAAACTAGAAAATTGAAGCTGTTACAGTATTAGAATTTAAGAACCTTTGGGAATTGTCTCAGCATAAATTTCAGGGATCACTAGTTATCCAGATTTTAGGACTAATTAATATATATTCAAGTATTGAGCAGTATAGTGTTAAAACATAGAGGGAAAGTTAATGGGTTTGTGTGTTTTGCTGGCAAACAAAAAAACCCCAAACTAATCCACTATACGTGTGAAAACTGGTAAACCAGTAACAAACCCATTCTTCTGACAATATTAGAGCCAGTTAGATATTTTTCAACTAAATGCTTTCTTGTCAGAAAAACACAGCTTTCAATGAATGAAAAAAGGAGGTGAACGTGAAAAATGTTCATTTTAGAGGTTTCCATTTTCCATTCAACTGCTATAATATTAGAAGAAGTAGCTTTCATAGGCTTGAAATATTTAACTTCTCCATATCTCTCAAGTGGCTTTCATTTCCTTATCATATAGAGTATGTTATTTTTGTTTACTTTCATGGTCTCTCTTCTTACCCATAATCTGTCACAAAGTGATGAAAGGTCAGCTCCTACATCTGTATGGCTAATCATATCAACATTTATCACCCACCAGTTAAATTTATAAACAAACTCCTCTGCACTTTCTCCCACTCTAAGCTCCTATAACCACCCACAAAGCTACCTCATTGTTGTCATAGAGAAAAACTGTTCAACTCGCATAGTTTAAATCAAATCATGATCAGAGAGGTTTACAGATTTTTAAGTGATACATTAACTGGCAACCAGTGAACTATACATTCAGGATCAACATCAGCAATACAACCGATAAACCACAATCTCAGACAGTAGGAAAATGTTAATTTACACCTACAAATTTCCAAATAACTTTTTGTTGCTCCGCCTCTTGTTCCAAGGGGTCTTCCCCAATCCCATTAGAGTTCCATGCTTTTTTGACACTGCTTCCCAAGCCGATGCCTTCTATTCTTCTAAAGTTTCTTTGTATTCCTTGGTTACTGTTTAATTAGATTGATGGTCATCATTACAGTCGTCTTCAACTGAGGGGGCCAATGCCCCCTGAAAATCCTTTTTGCAAGCCTCTTTTATTTGTAAAAGCAGTTTCTGTGCTGGTGGCATATTGACATTACTTCATACCAGACTGACCAGTCTCATTGTTTCCTTGTCTCCCTCCAATGTTTATTAAAGTACTTTTTGTTTTCTTGTGCTATACTTAGGGGACTCTGAACAATAAGGGACATCTCATCCTTCGCATGTATAACACCTACCTCGAAAGTAGTGTTATTGCTTATGGAAAAGTAACTACTACTATGTAGTAGCAGTAGCAGGGAAAATGGATAATTTTAATCTGCGATGAAATAGTGAACAAATTATCAGATATACTTGGTACTCATATGGCACCATTGTTATACACAATAACTCCCACACACACACAGAAGACATTTTAAGGCAATCATTTTTGTTTAATAATGTCAGACTAACAACAAACTCCAGATGAAGCAAAATTGCTTAGTAAGATAATAAGGAGAACACATAATTAACTAGAGTTAAAAAATAACTTGAGACACAAGAATGAAATATGTAGAATATGCTTTTGTATGACTATGTCTGCATCAGCAAGCACAACAGAAGCCAGTTCACTCAGCAAAACAGCAGGTACTGAGGAGCTGGTATCTACGTTATCCGTGTTTGAGACTTGGAGATATGGCGCTGCTGTTAACTGCATCTTTTCTTAATTCCAATCCATTTCCTATCATCCATTATAAGTTTTTCCACTGACAAGTGGAAACATTTCAGAAGGGAAAGTCAAGAGATCACAGAAAATTGATTACATGTGTTTAAATTAGAAACCTACATGTGAAGTTTTCCTGCAAGGACATGGTAATTGATCTTTAATTGTTTAGGATTAAACAGGGAAACAGACTGTTAGAAAACCAAGTGAATATAAAGAATAATAATTGCCTATCACTAAGTAGAAAACACATTTAGTTAAATTATATTTTATCTTTGAAGAAATATCATGAAAGAATAAGGCGAGTTTAGGAAGTTTTTCTTAAAGAAACGGTATAAGGTGTTTTGAAAAAAGTGCAAGAGTAACAATGTCTTATTTTGGTGGTATAGGTAGCGGAGATTTTCAAAAGTCATGATTAGAGATGACAAGGATTTTTTTTTTAAATAAAAATGTATAAAATATGAAAAAAAAAAGAAACATATTTTAACTGTTATTAGTAAGAAATTCTTAGTGATTGCTAATCATAATGATTTATGAAGACGAGAGGTATAAGAATGTTCAGAAAACTCAGAAATTTCATGAATCAGAACACATAGTTAGCTGGCTAACTGAGAACTGCCTTAGTGTCATGCCCACAGCAACTAGTGCCACAGCACCTTGTGGTCCCTTCCAACCTAAACCTATGATTCTATGAAAAAAGTATCATTGTCTGAAATAATATATCTAACTTTTAGTTCTAGTTCAACTTGTTACTGTTCTTTATTCAAGGACTACTTTAGACTAGAGTGACTGCCAGTGTTTTCCACACAGCTGAAATATGACCAAAGAAAGAAGGAAGGGTAGTCAAAGATACACTTATTTTACACAGTTTTATTACTGCTTCTGTCCAGCCTAAAACTTTCATACAAAGCTTCAATTAGCGAATTAGCGCATGTAACTTCCCTATTCATATTTTGTTTATTTTAAATATTTCTCCTTTTAACATTTTATCTAGGCTAGCCACACACACACATAGATAAGCTAGTATATTTTGAAATGTTTGGTATTTACAGGTAGTTGTACAATCTTTTTATTTTATTATTATTTTTGGAAACTAGAAGCCAAGTTAGAGATTATATGTTGAATTTGTATTATAACATTTCTAAGGGGAAAAAAAAGGCAATAGCTTGATACATAGAAAAACAGTGAAATACATATTTGCTTCAAAGGAGTCATATTTGCCATATTAGTGAATATAAAATATTCTAATCTGCTACATTTACAAGTACTTGTAGACATATTTTTGCATTAAAAAAAAATATCTAAGGAGTAAAACTTCATTGTTATACAGCGTAGAATTTTTTTTTCTACAACAATGCAGACATTAAACAGTGTATATTGCTGGGCATTTATCCAACTAGAAAGCCCCTACTCCAGTTTTATATTGTACTGAGTACTGTAAAAGTAGACTAGTATTTTTGTTGTGTAGCTTTACAATTTCACTTCTCTTTCAAGAGGTAGCTGTGCAAGAAAATAGATTCTGAATGGTAATGTAAAAAGAGACTAATTTTAGGACTCCAGGACTACACTAATGTTTCTAGGCCAGACTTAGACTGTTTCTCCAATCAAATAGGCAGACACTTTATTCAGTTCAGGCAACACTAGTGTTTTTGCCAATACAGGTGGGTATTAGCCTGTAGTCTTTAAACTGGAGACACTGTAGCAATACTTCTAAGTTTATGATACAGTAAAATATAAATAAATTCCACTTCTACTGACAGCAATGGTCACAAGTAAAATAGGCCACTATGCACATCAGGAGCCTCCCAGAAAAAATGAGTCGCAACACTAGTACAAAAGGATGATTTTTGTAGTAGGGTTTAGGATCACGAAATCTTCTTACAGCAAAAGATTCCGATTTTTTTAAGAGAATCTCTGTCAACACTAATCTATTTTATTCCATACTGAAAGAAAAAAAAAAAAAAAAAAGAGAAATTAAAAAAAAAGGTCAGGATATCATCAGTCTGGGGATGGACTAAACAGGACCCTGAAAGACAGATTAGTATGTAAAAATCCTACTGAAAGTGTACAAAAGAAGTTTCTGACTAAAGCAAACTTGCCATCTAAAAATGGTGTTGAAATTGCAGTGTCTATGGAAACTGCATCTTAAGATATGAAGAATTTTATTCAGGGACAAGGAAGAGGGCAATGTCCATAAAATATGTACCACATCAAAAGCCAAACAGTAAATTGGAAAGAGCAAACAGCTAAAGATCCTGACATTTGCTACTGCTGTGGAAGAGGGTCAGACATCCATTCCAAAATTGTAGAAACTGTAATAAAAAGGAGATATCTGAAGTGTAAATGATCTAGCAAAGACTACAGAAAAAATAAAAATGTTATTGCTATTGATACACAGATAATATCACATTATCTAAGAGGCAGCTAACCCCAAAAAGCTCAGAAAGAATAAAAATTGCAACAGTAGAATTAATGGTTAACTAGAAAACTAAGCTTCTAATCAGGAAAATGATCGGGTTTGCCAAATAAGTAGATGAATCTCATTTTGAAGGATCAACCACAGATTTACAGTTTACTCAGAATATACTGAGAAGCACGTCTTTGATTTTCAGCTGTTCTCCCATCATCACAAAAACTTTGTTTCTGATTCAGAAGACAGGGATAACATGTCACTGCATAGGTGCAAGGAATTGCACTTGACTGATTCAAGTCCTCAGCAGACTCTCCTCAATGTCAGACACAGCTTTAGGTTAAGCTTAGATTCATGATTGATTCTTCCATATTTTTTGAGTGAAAAATTTACATTAAATTCTCAATCACATCTACTTGAAGAGCATGTATAGCACAAAGATTATTATGCCATCCCCAAAACTGGGGTGAGGAGGGGAAGGGAGAAAAAAAAATTAAAAAAAAAATTATACAGTTGAATTAAATAGAGACAGGAAGCTATTTTCTTCCTGTATCACACTGATATAATTTTTAGTTTCACTTTTCCATTTTCTGCAAAAGTTATTCTTCCTGTTCAAGGCCAGGATTGGGATCGTTCATGCAATGCTTTGTTTAATGTTTTGAACAGATGTATTTTCAACATAAACGTGCATAGATATGCATGAGAGCATAAAAGTTTTATGAATGAACATAAATCACAATCTTTCCATTATTCTGTGAAATAGTATAACTCCAAATTTTACTTTTCTAGAGAAGTTATCTATTTGTCCTAGCTTTTCTTTCATCCCTGAAAAAAATCTTAATTTTATAAACCAAAACTTCACTTGTAAAATAATTTCTTTCTTCATTCATAAAATTTTATTTGAATGTGAAACCTTACAACTCTGCTTTAACTGCCCAAATATGGGGTACTGTAGGGTAACAGCTCTAATGGTGAGTCATACCACATAGGTAGTAAACAGAATCATAGAATGGTTTAGGTTGGAAGGGACCTTAAAGGTCATCTATTTCCAACCCCCGTGCCATGGGCAAGGACACCTCCCACTCGACCAGGTTGCTCAAAGCCCCATCCAGCCTGGCCTTGAACACTTCCAGGGGTGGGGCCCCCACAGCTTCCCTGGACAACCTGTTCCAGTGCCTCACCACCCTCATGGTGAAAAATTTCTTCCCGAGATCTGATCTAAACCTACCGTCTTCCAGTTTAAAACCATCACCCCTTGTCCTATCACTACGTGTCCTTGTAAAAAGTTCCTCTCCAGCTTTCTTGTAGGCCCCCTTCAGATACTCGAAGGCCGCTACAAGGTCTCCCCAGAGCCTTCTCTTCTTCATGCTGAAAAATCCCAACTCTCAGCCTGTCCTCATAGGACAGCTCCTCAGGGCTGCTCTCGATCCAGACACTTGGGATTACCCTGACCTATGTACAGTACCTTGCACTTGGCCTTGTTGAACTTCATGAGGTTTGCATGGGCCCACTTCTCAAGCCTGGTCAGGTCGCTCTGGATGACATCCCTTCCCTCCAGTGTGTCAGCTTCTACACACAGCTTGGTGTTGTTGGCAAAGTTGCTAAGGGTACATTCAATCTCAACATCCTTGTTGCCAGCAAAGATGTTAAATAGTGCTGGTCTCAGTACCGACCCCTGAGGAACCCCATCCATCACTGCTCAACACTTGGACATCGAGCCATTGACCACAACTCTTTTACTGTGACTGTCCAGCCAATTCCTTACCCAACAAGTGGTCCATCCATTGGTCAAATCCATGTCTCTCTAATTTAGAGACCAGGATGTCATGCAGGACAGTGTGAAATGCTTTACAGATGTCCAGGTAGATGACATCTATTGCTCTCCCCTTATCCACCAAATACATGTCCTTTGGATAAGAGACTGGACATCAGAAACCAAAAGTCTCAGACAGTACTCCGGAGAGTAATTCTTTGTCCTAGAGTTTCAATAGTCAATTCTGTTTTCAACCAAGTTCTATATCAGCAATCACTGAGGATTTTCTCTTTAGAATGTGTAATAATTTTTTAAGAAATGGGTATATAAAAGTTATAGTTTCGGTAATGGGTATGCTAACAGTAGAAAAACTTGTTCAAATCCTGACCCAAATTGTGTTCGGATAAAATAACAGACATTTTAAATGTAACCGCCATCTGGGTGGCATCAAATGTGGGGGGGTTGTTTTGTTTTGGTTTTCTGATTTTAAGGATTTTTTATTATTATAGGAAGGAAAAAAAAATAGGTCTTTGTGCAACCTGTGACAGCTGTAAGGAGCGTAAATTACAGTTCCACTGAGGACCCTACAATTTGACCATTTCCTGGGCTATGTAGGTTCAAATCCCCACAGACAAAACAGAAAGGAAACTGTTTGTTTAAAAAGATCCCAGTTTACAGATGGTTTCAGGATAAGTAAAACTACATTCTTTAGGGATTAAAAAAATGCATAGATCAATCTATCAATAAATAAATCTCACCATTCTCTAATCTGATTACTAGTTTTTATTAAAAACTGTTGATAGTTTCTGCTTTCCTTTTTATGACTCCTGAACCTCAGAGTGTAGAATTCAGCAAGCTGACTGTGAAGCATCTCTGTGCTTTCCAAGACAGGAGGCTTGATAAGGAAAGTGATAGCAAAATAAGTTAGTTTCACTTGATCCTTCTTTCACCCTGCGAAGGCTGACCTCCAAAATTCTAACTTTGACACATACAGGCTTGTAATTTCTATGGAGATTATCATGTTCGTTGTAAGAACAAGGAGATTTCACAAGATAAAGCAAAGAAGAATTCAAAAGGAAGAACAGCATTTTGGTGGTTGAAGTACAAGAAGTTGAGGGATATAATATTGTTAGAAATGCATATTATCGAAAACACATTTTTCACTGAACACAGTAACTGACTGAATTTCTAAGATGATGGTTACAGTCCTTCTGGGCTAATATAAGATTAGGGGCAAAACATTGGTCCTTACATATCTACGTTGGGGAGACAGTACCAAGAGTAAGATTGTTGAATCTCACTTTCTTCTTTGGTCACAATCACAAAGTTTCTTTAGGATTCGAGCAGTCCTCCATAGTAGAGGAAACCATACTCTGACCATAAAGATATTGTCAGGAGATTATTGTCAGTAATTTAGAAGATAAAGAACCGTAGCAGACCGTGGAGACAGGTAGCAAACAAGGGACACTACCTCCAAAAACTTTTAGATGCCAGTATACTCACTATTGCTATAAGATATGCTTACTTGCAAACAAAGTTAAATGTGGTTTTCAGATGCTGCAATTGTGCATCTTAACAGGTGACAGTACAATACCTGTAACCAGGGGTACTGGCATGGGCAACCAAAAGAAAGGAGATATGCTGATCACTGAAGTGTTAGATAGAAGGATGCATGAAGGGAGTCTCCAGAAGTATAATGTGATTCATACACAGCTGCACATGAGGATATGTCACATTAAAACCATAGACTCAGAATCATAGAATGGTTTGGGTTAGAGGGCATCTTTAAAGGTCATCTCAGCCAACACTCCCCTGCCGTGGGCAGGAATATCTTTCCCTAGATCAGTTTTCTCAAAGCCTCATCCAACTGACCTTGAACACTTACAGCAATATTAGACACACTGTTAAATGGTGTTGCAATTGACACGTCCCCTACTTTAATATTGGTTTATGTGAATGAAAAACTGCTCAAAATTGTTCAAAGCCATAGAAATAATTTTTTTTTAATTCTGCTTTTTTGTTTTTCTGTTTCACAGGGCAAGATACTTTACAACTAAGAACAATTTATCCAAAATGGAAAATGCGGAAAAGTGCAAATCCATGAATATAGACAGAGAATAAATGGAGAATATCTGCCCATTTCAGTTCATGAATTGAGCTCTGTCAATCACTAAGCTGTCTGATGACTGCACTGAGTGTAGGATGTAATAACACAGAGCAAAGTGCCCTTGGCAAAGCAGCTGGGGTGAACTAGGGCTGGTGATCTGTGGTCACTAAGGTAAGAAGATCCTTCTGTTGTTGCTTTTCCTTTTCCTCTTGGATCTTCCACATTTATTGACAGAGGGCAGTTCTTTTGAAAATTTTCTTCCTGATATTTTGGATATTTGCAGTGAGACTATACAGTAATTTACATAGTATATAGATTTAAGTTTGCTGGTCTTTTAATTTAAACTTCAAGGAATTTTTGAGTATTCTTTTCCTCACAAAAACTGTGATCATTTTCTTGTTCAAGCAAAATATTCTGAAATTAAAATTCTAGTGATAGGAAAAGAGAAGAAAATAAAGGAAAAGAAAGGACAAGAAAAATATATGGTAGCATAGGTTCTTGAATTAGTATTTTTTAAAGTTGATGACAATTAAAGTTTCTGTCATTTAAATTTAGTACTGTACCACTGTGAAATACACATTATTATAAATATTTGCTATTTGCTTTAGATTAATTTTTTTTTGTCATGATGAATACTTTGTAAGTAGTACTCAGCACTCTAACATAATATTTCAATTACAGAATGCTGCTCTATAATTTACTTTATGCTAGATAATTATTTATTACTCTTTTTTTTTCCAACACTCTAGTTGCTAAAATGATCCCAAAAGTTCTTCTTTTATTGGGACCTGTGTTCCTAATTCAGTGAGGTTACTTTGTCATTTATATAATTTCCTGTAATTGGGTGAGAGGAATGTGTAAGCGTATGTTTAGTTTTAGTTTAGTTTTCATTACTTAAAGTACTGAATGTGTAACAGTTCCAATGTAGTGGAATATATTTTAAAAGTTATTGGTATTTTTTAATTTTGCCAAAAATTTTATAAAAGACACCTACAGAAAGGTCCTTAGAGAGCTCTATAGAAATACGGATATTTAACAAAAAAAATAGTGTCTATAACCAAAAGAATATATTCATATTCTTATACCACATATGAATAGGAAATAATTTCAATTCAGAACTACATAGTTTCAAGACCTAAAACACAATCCATCAGGCAGGAAGAGAAAATACATAAAGACCAAAAAAATAGCTTAGACTACTTTGGACCAACAAACCTTTATTGTTAATTTGATTCATATCATAGCACCTTAAAAATTCCCTGAGCAAATCCTTGACAAATTACATAACTAATTTAGAATCAATAGATGCAAAACTGTACTTAGAAAGTGTTATCACTTTCAAACTGGAAATACACACCAAGATCCTTTTCCCCTGGTTTCTATCCATATCTATTCAATGCTATTCATTACTCTTGAGAGTAAGTTGGATGTTGGAACAGAAATTTAATTATTACATCCATATACAGCACCACACTGGGGAAAACTGCAATTGCAGGAGGACTGGATTAGAATTCCAGTAATTTTGAAAAACTGGAAAACTGGTATGGAAAAAAGGAGTGGTGTTTAATGAAGTCAAATACATAAGTCTACACTTAGACAGGAACACATAATTTCAAAAACTGGAAGAACAGTGTGAGGGTAGACTGAAGTTCTCCAGAGCAGGATTTTGGGATTATGACACAAAGTAAACTACAGCGAACTACTGTTGAACTAGCCTGCTGTTCTGAAAAAGACAAATATGTTGGGATGTACAATTATGTGGTGTCTGTAATGTCTCTTCTCTACCTGAACATGTTAAATTACAGTGTATACTCTATCTATAATCTGTAGATCAGCTAGGAAGAGTCAGAGGTAGAAAAAAGTGACATAAGAACAGTCAGGAAAATTGTGGATTGTTTACTTCAGGGGCAAAAGTTACAGCCTTCTTCAAATACACAAAAATATGGTTGAACAGATCAAAGATAAAATAAACTTTTTTACATGTCCACAGTAGAGTGAACTGGAATTAATGGATATAAATTGCATCAAATGAGACTTTTGTTACAGCTTAGGAAAAACATAAGCTATTTTGAAAACCTGTAATAAATTGCCTACATGCATTATGGACTTTACCTCACTAGAAATTTTTAAGAATGTGTTGATCTATTAAAAGTCATTCAAGCAGATGAAGAGGTATAAATCCGATACTTCTTAAAACCCACTTGTCATATTTCATGAGCCTTTTGGGTTTGATGACTTCTATTGCAAACATGTTAAATATGGATGGTTCTTACCTATTACAGTGCTAACAGGATGCATCAAGTTATGCAGATTGAGAACGAATGTTATTGATAAAAATGGCTTTCCAGAATTTGAAGCTTTAAGAAGCTGTTAGCTTTCTTTTTTGAGTAAAATGGTCAAGAATTGAAAAGGATGATTTAAATGACTGGTTTTCTTAAAGTATATATAGACAAAAAGGAAATGCAAAGTTCCTCAGCTGTGGGCTGGGAGATAAAAATATACATTCCAGACAGAAAACTGTATCAAAGACCCTTGTTTTAAAAATTTAATTTTCTAAATTAAGAAAAATATATTTGCCAATAATTTGTCGATAAAGTAAATCAATATTTTAAGTAAATGATGAAATAAGAAGTTTTTCTGTTCAGAATCTCTGCTTATTCTGTGTGAAATTCAGTCCTGCATGGGTTGTAAGGAAAATGGGAGAGTATTTTCCTCTTAAGATGGTGGTGTTTCATTTCTTATGGTGATAGCGGTGCAAAGAACCTCTAGCAGAAGATAAGTAAAATATAAAACAAAGTATTCATTAGTGAAGTCAATACTGTCTTTCTGCATTGCATTAAATAAAGGAAATCTAGTATCTTGCCATTTTTAAATAAGCAACAAAGGTTATTGTTGAATTCTGTTTCAAAAAGATGTACTTTTTCAAGACATTTTTCTTGTGAGTGGAAAAATGCCACATTCGGCTTCTGAAATTGTGACATTATTTCTATGCTTGAGAAATACACTAAAACCTTTCACTTGTCTAGGCAAAGGAAAGCTTTGACCTTTTTTTCTGATGAAGTACCTAAATAATATGGTGATGAGGACCACGTAAAGAACCATAATGTGAATCTTCACTTTCCCTGAGGGGAGAAGCTGATCTCACAGGTTACTTGTTCCAGATCAGAAGCCAAAAGAAGATAAAATCTTTTCCAGTTCTACTGTGTACTTAGCTCTCTCTTCTGTAGTTTTTACTGTTAAATATAACTTTTTAACCTGCACCTTTAGCTTGGGACTTTAGTTATTAAGATCCCATGTAGCAGAAGTTTGAATAAAAGGGTTACATTAAAATTTTAACCCTTCTTTTAAACCGCAAAGTTCATGGAAATTGTTTAAGGAATTTAGGTCATATTTTACATAGGTATGCAATAAAGAATCTATATTTACTGTTTCCTAACTGCTGATATTATATTTAGGATGTACATAAATGTATTACTTTTGTGGAGTCATTCAGTAGAGGTGAGATGAAATAAATTTTATACATTTAATCCCTTACCTGACTGGAAGAAAACAGTATATTAATATAGAAATATTTTATTTTGTTTTTCAATAATGTTTTTCAAAATAGCATTATTGGATATTTGGGCAACTGTACATAATAGCATATTTTCCTATTTAGACTAAAATAAAATAATACATTTACAGGCATACAAAATAAGTTAACTTTTGGTAAACAGATTTAAAGTTAAACTTGCAATATCTTCACAGTTCCACTTTTTAAAATTATTTAAAATGGTTAAAGTGTTTACTGATTTTCTTCTTTCTAAAATTCAGTTATACCTTCTACTGTATTTATATTATATGTAGCTTATAATAATGTAATGAATTATTAGTAGGAAATGTGGCAGTATCATGGGTGCACAAGTGGCTACAGACCCTCCAGAAAAATGTATGTGGGATACTTACATGATCAAAGCAATGTATCAATGTTTTGGGTTCTGTGACACTCTCCTGGTACTGATCTGAGAGTAAGTCATAAACCAGCTATTTGTTATTTATAAACTAGATCTAAATACAACTTTAATATGATCCAGGACCATCAGTAAAATACTTTATTACTTAGTATAAACTAGTCTTCTCCGATTTCCAGAAATGTGTTTCTTAGTGCCTTGTCTTCCATGTAATCTACAGTGGAATTAATTTCAGGCGCTTTGAAGCAATACACAACAGCATTTGCTGCAGTGTCAGGCACTACCACGGTTAGTAGTGCCAGCTGGCTGGTCTCACAGGGGGCTCCATTCCCACTGAATAAGCATCCTATGACCCAAGGAGGCCTCCCATGCTGCTCTGAGTGATTCAGCAGCCTGTAAGTGACAATCAATAGACAAAGAAAAAGTAGTTAAAGTCCTTGTACCATTCTGCTTATGGAAGGGAAATCTGAATCATTAAAAAATCAGTTACATTGATCGCGTTGGTATGTCTGAATTTTGTTCAAGGTCTTCCCAAAGTCTAATTGGCATAAGAAAAAGACGAAAACTCAAAAGAAGGTCAAATGATATTTATGTTAAAGTTTGGTCTTACCTGCTTCATCTGGAAGTAAACTACCCACAATTAAATTAAACTATTTATTTTCTTGTTGAGATATATATACGGAAAATCAGTGCTTGCTTCGAGCATTCTTCAGGCTTCTTTCTGTATTTGTTAGTCCAACATGATCAAAGTTTAAGCTTTCATTCTTTCTAATCATCAGCTAACATGCCATGGAAGCATTATAAATAAATACATAAGTAAGTAGAAAATAATATTTATAAATATTACAAATGCGTATTTTGTAATAAATAGATCTACCTTTCTGAAGGCACAGCTGACTGCAAACAAAATTAACAAAATATTTTGCTTCATATGGTAGTTCATATTTTAAGTGTTGTAGAAAAACAGAGTTTCTCGCAGCTGCAGAGGCAGCAGCAAAGAAGATCTGCTTAATGTGAAGGCCTACCTGAAACTGGGAGAGGAAAAAAACACAAGCGAATCATGTATTAAATTGCCATAGCCAAAAGATAATTGTATCACTAAAGTAACTGAACTCTTAAAATTAACATCCAGTGCTAAGAAGATTATTAAATTCCTGGTCCTGTACATATGTGGAGTGCAGATGTAGCCCAAGAGCAGGAATTCTGTTACTTCTTAACTCTATGTTATTATTCTGGTGTATTTGAACTGTGCAGTGGGAAGCAGAGATCACAAAGACTTCTTGTACTGTCTTTTCTCTTTACACTTTCCTGGAACAATTTATCAGGACTGAGTCATAAAGAGAACAGATTGTAATATTGTCTTGTAAAAATCCATTGACCTTGGAAAGAACATCCTGAAGAGAACTCAGCTAAGTGTAAAACATAAAAGCCAGGGCACTGAGAGAGTCTGCTACACAGAAAGAAGTGGTCATAGGGTGTGTGGGGAGATTCTACAACAGAGCAACCAAGTAGTGTCTTTCAATTAATTTAACTGATATGAATTTCATTTAAAAAAATGATATTAAAAAAAAAATCAACTCTTTTCTGCTCTCATACAAGCAATTTTTTTATTTGCCTACTGGAAAGCAATCTATCAGATAAGTGAAAATATGAATCTTGTATTCCTGAACTAGTTACTTATGCAGATTTTACTCCAAATGAACATAAAAAAAAAAACTTACATGTCAGTTGTAAAGTAGAAAAAGAGAAATAAAAGTGTTTATTCAGCACATTAGTTGTGATTAAGGGCTATGCAAATCCTCATCTTCAATCAGTCATTTCAAAATGAAACATAAAGCAAAATAACCCAAAAGCTGCTCTGCAAATCTCTAATTACAGTGCCGTTTACAAACAAGATTTCCAGCCAAACTCCAATTGTGTTTAGTTAAACAAGCTGTCAGATGGCAATAGGTATTTTCAATATAGAAGTTATTCAAGGGTAACATTCTGAACATATGCAATAATTATCAGAAGGAAATATATGCAATGTATTAATTTGGTTTCCTTTACAGAAAAAGCAAATGTAAACTACTGACTGCAGTAAGCAAAGGAGTTTGACTTGTCTGCATTTGATCATTTATTATCTGAAGAAAGGAAAAGAATACACTGGGTAATCTTTATTTTAAGTCACCAGTCATCAGTGTTAATGGCTGTCTGTGTTAGGAACCCACTTCTGCAACAGAAGGTCAAACTACGTATTATGATTCTCACTAGAGAAAATAATTGTTTTACTACAATAGTACCTATTTCATAGCTGGAATCTCTCTCTTAGGTGTGCAAAAGCATCTTGGATTTATAAAACGCTATTTCATAGAATGGTTTGGGTTAGAAGAGACCTTAAAGATCATCTAGTTCCAACCCCCCTGCCATGGGCAAACACATCTCCCACTAGACCAGGTTCCTCATAGTCCCATCCAACCTGGCCTTGAACACATCCAGCCATGGGGCATCAACAACTTCTCTGGGAAACCTGTTCCAGTTCTTCACCGTCCTCACAGTAAAGAATTTCTTCCTAATATCTAATCTAAATCTACGCTCTTACCAATAATGATCAGAAACACATAAAGTTATTGCAGACAAGCGAAAGTTTTAAGGACAAACATTGAACCTGTATGTCTGTGGAGTCTTTCCATTTCCCTTAGAGTAAATCCCATTTGCTTATCTTTTCATAACTTCTGCTTTCTAATATAAGATGTCTTCTGCATCAACTCATGTTAGTAAGAAGGTTTTCTAGGGCTGAAGAACTGAGTATTTCAGTTCCTTTCTCAATTTGGAGCTGATAAGGTGTTTTGCTTTGAGGAAACCATACTCATTAAACGTATATTATCTCAGGGATATTGTGGTTGTGGTTTATTTCTTCTTCTGAGAAACTTAACAACTTTTCAAATCTTCTGGTACTTGATTTTCAAACAGAGAAGTTCGATTTGATAATAAGTTCAAAATCTGTTACCTTCAAACGTCATCTGGAAGAAATGCTAATAATATATTCAAATGTAATTTTCCCATATCTGCAATAGTCCAAATTCTACAGAACTTGTTCACCTTGATGATTAATTATTCATGGAGTTAAAAAATCAATTTAATTTTTTTGTAATGACAACATTATAAACAAAAGCTGGGTTTATTTATGTGTGAGAAGAAAGGCAGACATGGACAAAGGGAAATACACAAAACAGACAGCACTTATTTTGATTAATTAGAAGGAGGAGATTCTTTCCAATTATCTTCTCGTATCCAAATATTTCCTGTTTGAATCTAACTATTTATTTAAGTATGATGACCAGAACTAATATCATAAAAATATCAGCCTAAACTGATATAGAATTTCCTTTTGTCCATGGTCCTGAGATAAGATATTTGAGTTTGCCATTTAAATCCAACTGAATTTGTCTTTAAGTACAAATCTATTAATTCTCATTTCCTGTTGTCACTTTTTACATTTAATACATCTTCTGTGTCTTCTTCTCTCTCTCACTCTCCCTCTTTCTATGTATACAATCTTTGACATATCTGTCACCTGTGTAAATTTCTACTTAAACGGAGAAGTGCTCATATAAGCATTATTGATTGTTGCAAAGCACAAATAAAAAGTTCCTAAAATGTCTCAAAAGAGGGTGAATCAACTGTGTAATTGCAGGAAGCCACAAGTAAACAAAAAAACTCCACAAGCTTTTAAAATATAATAAGCACTGAAATACACTGATCGCATCATATAATTTATAAATAATTTGTGAACAGGAAATAAGGTTCTTTTTAATTGGTATCTTTTTTCCAGTGACTTATGCAAAATAATATCCCCAATAATAAATTTACTTAATCTAATATCTCCTAATTTGCATATAGTAGTTTTATAGCGTGAAGTCCTGCAGTTTCTATTTGGGGAGAAAATAAGTGCTTACAATGCTGCTGTGTCCTTGCTATGACTGGTCAAATTTATTTTCAGGCTTCTCATTTTATTAGCATGTCCTTTGTTATAGCAATGACTGGTTTAGAATATTGCAGCTCTCTTTTCCTATTCAGAATATTCCTGCTGTACAAAAATGGTGTTGTTTACTTTTTATGTGATAAATGAGAACAACGCTTTATATGAGGCTTTCATTTGAACCAATTTTGTTTCATTTAGAGTTTAACAACTAGCATTGCCTATTTTCTGTATTCTTTCAGTGCCATTAGTTAATTGCACAAGTTTTTTAACTCTTCTGAAGAAAGAGAGAGAGGTAATTTGCTTCTGTATAATAGGACTGAGAAGTTTCCCACAAGTCATAATAAGTTTGCACCCTACCTGTCAATAAACTAAAAGGAAAAAAAAAAGAAAAAGAAAAAGCATAAATGGATATATCATACATGTTTTGAGGACTGAGTTTAACAAAAGTGTCCTGTTATTAGATCTGATTTGATACAGTGAAGAAAGAAAACCCCTTCTCCTTTGATTAACATCAGTAGAAAATTTCACAACCCATATACATACAAAATGAAAAAAAGGAAATTGCAAGCATAATTTTTTAGTATTTTTTTTCAATTAAACTCATGTGTACTTCTATGATAGTTTTCTGATTTTGATAAATGTTCTTCATTGCATTTAGATACACAGTTAATCACAGAATCACCTAGGTATTTTTTTCCCTAAATAGAATAATTTGTCCATAGCACCATAATCCTGAGTCCCAACAGCAAAACACTGGTGCTAATAGCTAATTTAAATGAAATGTTTGATTTTTTCTTTTTTCTTTTTCTTCATAGAAGTAATGTTTCATATTTTCATCAGATTTCCAAACTAAATGGTTCATAATTTCATCAAATGTACCTATTACCTGCAAGTCTTTCCTTGAGGGAAGATCTTCTTTGTGTCTGAGTGTGCATGTATATATGCCGTGTGGAACATGTATTTTTTTATGATAGCTTTTTTAGCTCTTATTCTAGTGTCTGATGCATTGCCTGAATTTGTAAGCTTGGAAGCAAGCGAACTACACACAGTGGGGTGCTGAGCTTTCTGAAGGAAGGGAATCTATGCTGTCACATGAGCTCTGTGGAAAAGCATAACAGCTTGTAAAAGCACACAACATTTCATGAATAAAAGATAAAGCCAATTCAGAAAGATGTTTGTCCTTTAGACTACAACTTTCAAACTGCTGTATGTAAGATATGTCATCATTTTTCTTAACTTTTAATATTTTGTGATGCAAATTTCCCCTCTACAATACCTTGTTTAGTTTTATTACAATATCTCATCTTTTCATTGAATCCCAATGATTCATTCAAGAAATTGATGAAATGTAATAATAAAACATAGCAGCATATTAATGAGACATAGCAGCAGAGATATGTTTAAGAATACAAAGACCACAATGCACATAGGTGTTGCTTGCCCCAGTAATTGTGACATTCAAATATATGTCTACTTTACCTATTTTGTAAGGATAGATGCCCACCAGAGATTATTTTTTAGACATAAAATCCATGTGCTACTACACATACTTAAACCTTTAAGAAATTTACAGAGAAAAAAAATCTTTTTCATATCATTAGAAAGAAACACTACCATTTAGGATAATGATTGATATGCCAAAATGAGATGAGGACCCTAACTTTAATGTGTGTTCTTGCACAAAATCTCACTTGGCTCGTCAATCCTGACAGCTTTAGTAGGCTTTATTAAGCATTAGTTAAATTAGCCATAACTTCTTAACATTATTGGTTAATTGCTTTGTGAGTCTGAGGTAACTCCAGAGTATACTAAAGCTCCATACCAATAAATTTGTACTTCTCAGTATGATATCACACTATTTAGATCTTGATTGATGGGTGATCTTAAGAAGCTGGAATGGACTTTATTTAATTCCTATATAGGAAGAACTGAATAGTAGAGTGAAGATTTTATTGCCTGGTGCAAAAATAATTTTCAATATGCTGAAAATACTGGTGAAGATGACCAGCTGAAATTTGCAAAAGTGGCTATTGGAAAGTATTCCAACACAGGAAACCCCCCCCACAAATACTAAAGATAACAACAACTTACCTGGTTTGTTGACTGGAATATTATCTAAGTGCAGTATGGCACGAATTCCAAGTTGACATTTCGAGCAATGTGTTGCAGATTACCCAGAAGTTATGAACTTGAGGAAAAAAATTATTGAATGAGTAGTCTAACCTCTTATGCAAGCAGACAGTTAAGAGTTAAGGTTACCTATAAACTTGCTAGAAAAATAAAGCAAAGGAGGAATGATTCCCTTCGTTTAGGAAGAGCAGAGCATTTATATTTATTCTTGTCTTTAGAAATTATTGGTTCAAAATTTTGAAGATAATCACATCTGCTTATGAACAGATGTAGGCTGAGTCCAGTAATGCACCTTTGTGTCAAAAATACCTTGTTATTACACTTCAGCCATCTTAGAGGGTTTAGAGCTCACCATAGAATCATACATGTAAGCAGTGCTGAGGGGCAAAGCCAAGGAAGGAATGGTGCAAGAAAGGTGTACCTCCTGTATCTTCTGGTAAATTAGAATTTGGCCTTAGGAGTCCACTGGTACCTGAATTCCTCCACTCTTCAAACAAAGGTGATAGTATTGTGTGGATGATGCTCAAGCAATATAGGAATTTTTTCACATCCTTTTCGAGTTGCCTGAATTCTCAGCCTCATCATCGTATTTGGAAAGCAGAGGGATTTCAGATAACTAAACTATTCCTGCCAGCACTCTGGGCTATGGCAACAGCTTCCCACAAGGGTCCAGAGAGCTTATCCTGGCTACTCATGCCTCAGCAGGCAGAGAGCAAAGGAGTAGAATGTCCCTGCTTTGGTAATTATCTTTGTAGTCAAGGAGGTCAAGAAGACAGAAGGTCTCACATGAAGATAAACGGTCTCCTAGAAATACAGGTAGAGGTTAATTTCCTTGCTGGGAAATCAAAAGTGGATAAAGGAAAGTGCCAAAAAGAAGTCTGAAAAAATTCCCCCACTATTTTTTTATTCTGTAGAATGGAACCTGGTAGCCCAAGGGAAGTTTTAAGAACTTCCCAGTGAGGATTCACGTGTGGCAGAAATAAGTCAATGAGGTGAGGACACTGGAACACCGAAATGAAAACAAAGTAAAATCACAGCTAGTTAAATCACTGTAATAATTATGGCTAACCATATGTTTTGCTTAATCACCCATCATGTTAAATCATATTAAATCAGGGATGAGGTTATACAATTTGGTTAGAGAAATATGAATCAAGAACTGTTAAATATGGGTATGAGCAAGGAAATTACAGACAAAAACCCTGTCCTGAGAAGTAAGTTACATCTCAGAAGAGCTGTTGTGCAGGAAATTGTTCCTTAAATGAGAGCTTGGGATGTATGGCTGGAGACTGTGAGCAAATGGCCCCAGGAAGTAATCCTGTGAGACTTCTGTCTGGGAGGTGTGACACGCAGGTATGTTACAGCTAGCACATGTCCATTACACTAGAATCAGGCTTCAGAGGTGAAATGCACGAAATAAAGCTTTGGAGCTAAAAGCCCGATACCCTTTACATGAGGGGCAGGGAATTTTTGTAGTTTAGGAATAAATGGCAGAGATTTCTGAGTGTGGCAAATAGTTGTTAACCTATTTGGTCCCACAGCTTTGGGCTACATGTATGCATTTCATAAATGCAAAACATTTTCCTGTAATATGAGGTACATGTAAAGTTCCACCCTGTTATTTTAGTATCACGCTAAATCAAGCTATTGTCCTTTATCTGAGTCCAATGTAGTCAAATTCCTTAAAATTTGACATTGTACAAAAAAAATACGACAGTGTGTTGGGTTTACCTTGGCGGTCTGCCAGACTCTTCCACCACACTGCTCTCACTCCTCTTCCTCAAGAGGACAGCGGGAGAAAGTAGAATGAAAAAGCTTGTGGGTCAAATTAAAGACAGTGAGATCACGTGCCAATTACAATCTTTGGCTAAAAAACCCTTGACTTGGGGAACGTTAATTTAAATTATCCTATTAAAAAAAAGAGTAAGGTGCTGAGAAATTAAGACAAAACTAAAAAACTTTTCTCCACAGCCCCCTCTTCTTCCCAGATTTACCATGACATTGAAATTTATTGTTGGCTATTATGCAAGAAGGCAAAACTATCTAGGTGATACCGTGTTAGCTGCAGTATAGAAACAACACAGACTAAGACTTCACTCTCAATATTTGTTACAAAATCAAGATCAGGATAGTAGCAAAGATCTACTAGGACACTGATGGGCATATTGGGCAGATGTCTGGACACTGTCATGCTATGCAACGGAAAAAGGAATGAGAGACTGACACCAGTGAGATATACATGCTAAGGTCCAATTCACTTTCATAGTGAAATAACTGTTTGAACGGTGCACTGTCAAAGGTAGAAAACAAGAACTGACAAGCCCTCCTAGCACTACTGAATAAATACGGTTGTCTCGACTCAAATACAGGTAGCTCAAAAATGTCTTTCACTATGTCACCACAACTCCCATTAACTATTGGTATAAACAGGCAGTTCTGAAGAATGCTTCAAACTAGTGTTGATGTTAAACATGCACGTTTGTATATAAAGATATGTGATATGTTTCTTAACAAAGGGCAAAGAAACAGAAAAGCATGTGGCTTTGTTCTTATACATTTTCTAGTAGTGAACTGAGCAGGCCACAGATATTTATATCCTTCCCATTTGCGTTTGAATGTCCCTAACTTTCACTTTCTTTTCAAGATTTTTAATTGAATAATCTCTTTATTACCACTTTAATTTTTCAAATGCTTTCCAAAGACAATATATCTTCACTATAATCTCTCTGTACATTTTATATAAACCTGATTTTATAAATTGGTAATATCAGATATGATTTGTTGAAGAATTCATATCTTTATAGAATATCCTGAGACTTAGCATAAACAATATTTTTGACAAATTTTATATTATGAAGAGTTTTACAATGTAAAGGCAATAAGTGAAAAAAAGAGTTGCAGCAAGCATGTTATAATTAAATAAAAATCATTTGGGGCCCTCTGGTTTCAAAACCTTTGTGGCTTTTCCCATGATTCTCTGCAGTAGCAGGAAGTAGGAGCAGGTGAGAAGTTGCTATAATGCAAAGCTATTCCTCCAATATGACATTGCAGGATTACTCATTAAAAACAAACAAACAAAAAACCAACAAAAAAACCAAAACAAAACCTTAAAATTTTATAAATACAGAGTGTATCTGTGAAAAAAAATCTCAAAGTAGGAGACAATTCTGTTTCTCAAAAGAAAGCAAATCAGTAAAAAGTTAAAGTGGTGAGAAATTAAATTATGTAGGGCAATATATTTCACTGTCTGGGCTTCCCTGAGGTCACAGTCTTTCCAGAAGATCTTCAGTCTGAGATTGTAGATAATAGACTTTCAATAATTTGTGAGACTAGGAGGATTAGTGGATTAGTGCACAAGTCTTTAAACTCTGAAGAACTAGGTTAAGAGATCTGCTTTGGGTCAAAAGAGAAATGAGTTTGATAATCTCTGCTTAGTCCCTGGGAAACATTTGTACAAATCACAAAAACACCTTTAAACATTTCCTACTATTGAAATTCTTTACTTACAAAGGTCAAAGCTGGTGTTACATGCAAAGAAAATCACCCAGCAAGGCCATGTCTTTCTGATTGAAAACAAGCTATGAAGCCAAGGCATATTGAGACACTCGAGCTGTACTCGGATTATAACAACTCCCACGAATCAAATATCTCTGGTTAAATATTCACAATACTTTTTCCTTTTCTTTTTAAAAACATCCATTTCACGCTTGTTATTTTTCAGTTCATGCAGTGAGGCAGCCAGTGGAGTTCATTCTGCCTGTAATCCCACTTAGAAAATCAGCATTACTATTTTTCAGCCTAGACTAAAGCAAACCCAAGCAAAATACTTCTAGCTATCTGTGTTGGGTGCCGGTGCCCAGGTGCTGGCAGGGGGAGCTGCATGGCGGCCTCTGTGAGGAGAGGCCGGGGCTGCCCCATTCCGGACACAGCCAATTCCAGCCAGCTCTGACTGACCCCTCTGCAGGGCAGGGCTGGGCCCTGCAGCCACTGTGGGGGCGCCTCAGGGCAAATGTATTTAAGAAAGGGTAAAACACAGCACAGGTGGAGTGAGGGTGGAGGGGGGAGAGGAAGGAAGAAGGAGGAAAGAGTGAGAAAGAATCCTGTGAGCACCAAGGTCAGAGAAGGAGGGGAGGAGGCACTCCAGGCACCAGAGCAGAGATTCCTCTGCAGGCCATGGAGGACCTCACGCTGGAGCAGGTGAGTATTTCCTGAAGGAACTCTGGCCCATGGAGAGCCCACGCAGGAGCAGGGCTTCAGGACTACAGCCTGTGGAGCTGACCCATGTAGGAGCAGGAAAAAGTGTAAGGAGGAGGGAGCAGCAAAGATTTACCACAACCCCCTGTTCCCCATCCTCGTTGTGGGGTGAGGAGGAGGTAGTGGAGTCTGGAGCAAAGGAGTGAAGTTGAGGATGGGAAGAAGAGGAGGTGGGGGAAAGGTGGTTTTAGTTTTGTCTTCATTTCTCACTGTCTTACTCAATTTTAACTGGAAATAAATTAAATTTATGTTCCCCAAGTCAAGTGTGTTCTGCCCATGATGATAATTGCCTGTCTTCATCTCCTCTCATGACGTTTTTCATCCTGTTTTCTCCCCCTGTCCTGTTGCAGAGAGGGACAGACCAGCTGGGCAGGCCCCTGGCAGCCAGCCAAAGTCAGCCCATCACAATCTATTTCTGAATTTTTTGAGTCCAGCTAAAAACGTTTTAAGACCACAGCTGTGAAAATAAGCCCTATCCCAGGAGTTGTCCTCAGACTACTGCAAACTTATTCACATGCTCTTTTATGATGGAAACCTGTATCACAGATAAAGGAGATCAATCAAATTAAATTGGAGCATGCCTAGATTTGGAAGTCTTCCAGATCTGCATGTGTAATCTATTTCAAAGTAATTATATTCTGAGGATGAAATACTATTTTAAAATAATTATTAATGATCTGTTATGGTAATAGGTTTGACAGCTGTAGACAAGTCCTTACAGAAGCACCTTTTCAAAAGCCAATATTTCTGGAATCATTTCTTTAATCAGTAATGAAAAAGTGAATAGATTCAATAGAATTTCGATTTGATGTATGGATGTATGGTAAGACAGACCAGTTACACCAAAATAGCATTAATGCCAAAACTGCTGTTGTCATTTGGATTTCAGGTCTACTAAGATATTTAGTGCTTGTATGAAAACCAGCAAATGCATCAGGACATAATCCCAAACCTTTCTGAAGGCATTGTCTTGCTATTGTTTTCACTGAACACTGAAAAACAAGTGATTCTTTGACTTGGGTAACTAATTATTGCTGAGGATGGCATGCAATAACACTAGAAACAGTTAAAACCTCTTTTATACTAACAGTGGAGTATCGGTATCTTATCATCACTATAAAAGTCCAGGAAATGGTCCGTTTTTCTTTAGGGATGGTATTTTTTTTTCTAGCTGTATTTGTATTTACAATTCAGTATGAACAGAAATATAAATGCAGTTAGACAAGGCTATTACATTAAGCAACCTTATTTTTATGAATAAAAGTATTTTGTGGCTATGAACTCACTGTTGCATCACTGTGGGCCAGATGACAGCTTCAGTTTTGAGTCCAAATGAGTGTTAGAAATGGAGCTTTATATATATAAAAAAGAAACTTTAGTTATCTGACATTCCCCGCCCCCCCAAACATTTACCAAGTCAAAAAGACTTGTGTGTAACAAGGTTATGAGGCGAGATGTGATTGTATATAAAAACAGATTCTGGATCAGACTAATAAATTGATCAATCTGCTGTCAAGTCTTTCATTACACACTTGAGATGTTTGGTGAAGAAGTGAAAGCTTCAGAAGAAAACTCTACATAAAGTAGAAATCAGTCCCATTCTCAATAATATCAAATTAAAATAAAGATAATTGCATTTATATAACTACAACAAATGTAATACCTTAGTTATCTTGAGAAAGTCTCTGAAAGGTTTAAGTGAACTACAGTTCTTTTGAAAAGTCAACATTACTTATAATCACAGATTGGACTACTTCAGACAGTAGATTTATTCATGTTTTGAAGTAAGAATGTACTTAAGAATTATCAAGTTCAGGATGCATTTACTTATGTGGAACAATAGTAAAATAGTTAAGTAAAACCTGTTTTACAAAAATATTTTGCTTTTAAAAATTGAGACTCAGCAAAATCACCTATGTTTGGAAAATATATTCTTAATTACTTTAGGAGAAAAAAATGTCTGTACTTTTTGTACGGTACCTTTTTATATCTGATTTTTTTTTTCTGCATAATCTTGTCAGTATACTGTTAGGTTCATTAGGGTCTTCTCAGTTTTCTGTTTTCACCTAAAAATAACTTTGTAAACATTTTGTTTACCAAATCTCCTTGGGAAATCAGGCATTTCATAAAAACAATTAAGCACAAATAGTAATTTAGTCATTTTTAAACAATACTAAAAATGGCTAATATTACTGGTACAATAATATGTAGCAAAATAATATTACTGTAGGGAATGCTTTCAAAGAAACAGAAGAAAATCAAAACAATTGACTTTCAGCATCACAGCAGGATGTACTGAAAATGAACTGTGCTGGAAGCAAAGCTGGAAAACAATAGATACAGTAGCAATACATCAAAGAAATTGTGGTATCTTTCATAGGAACATAAAATTTAAAGTTGCCTTTAAGGTCATGTATCCTGGACCCTGGCTGTGGCAAATCTTTCGGATAGAAACACTACCCTTGTAGGAGATTGTCCCCAGAACATTCGTATTCTAATAAAAGTTCTTATCCTAATAAGTTTAAATTTCCAAACTTAATTATTTCATTCTTATATTATAACGATTTTCCTTGTGACATCATTTGTCTGTCAGCTTAAATAGCTTTTCTTCTTCTTCATGATTTGTCTCCGTAATGATTTAGGCACAGTCATCGTATTCCTCTGATCCTTTTTCTTTCCTGGGCCAAACAACGCAGGTTTTTTTAGACTGCTTTCTAAATAGTCTTCAGACCTGTTCAGTAGTTTACCAGATTGTCTGCTTTACTTTGAATATTTTTCTTTTTAGTTCTCTACAACATTTCAGTGCTATCACAGCCTTGTAAAATGGCATAATACTTCTAATTTTCTTGGGTTTAGTAGCATCCTAAGATTATTTGCACTTTTTCCTGGCTATGATGTAGTCATGGCACTAGTAACTGGTAACATGCTCAGAACTTTTTTCTTTTTTTTTTTTTTCCTTTGTGTGTTTGTAATTCAAGGTGTGAATCCCCAGTTCATTTGAACCATAGCGCTTGAAGTCATATGTCATACTGTTCAGTCTCATTTCCTTGCCTCAGTACGATAGTTTCCTGAGGGTAATATTACTCCCTAGTTTTCTGACATTCTTAAACTTCACAACACAACTGTAGATTATGTGCAGAGTAAGCAAATGAAAATACTAAGTATAAGAGCTGCTTCATAGGGGAAGAACATTCTCTTTACTAAGAGAACAAGTATTTGTAAATTATTGTCATTTCATGGTTTCTCCTAATTATACTAATTGTTTCTTCTCTAGGTAACTGTAATTTCTGATCCTCACTGTATCAGTCCAGCTGAGATATATTGTACTAGTCATATCTAGTCATCAGAAAAAGATTTAAAATTTATCAGGCACAAAATAGCAAATGTACTAAAACGTATATCTTCGTCTGTTCTATTTTTGTATAAGTTTACAGTGTGAAAAATTAAGTGACTTATGCATATCTTTTGTGTTTGAAATGTACTTTTGGAGAAATTATCTATTTTAAGACATTTTAAACATAGAGACACTGATTTCTTACATATATTTACTATCAATACAGATGCTGAATAACTCAGCAGTGTACCATACTAAAATTAGGATTATAAACGTAAGGAAAAATGGAAGTATCAATGATTAAGACCTCAACTTCCAAAATTTAAGCAATGTTGTTTGACCTTCTGCCCTTATTCTTGTTCCTGACTCTTCAAGACGCTTAATGCATGCCTAATTTCAAGCATACATTAACCTCACCAAAGTTAATAAGATTATATAATTTTAAAATTAAGCATATGTGTTAAACATCTTGCTGGATCGTAGTTCTTTCTATTGTCATGGAGTTTTTGAACAAGGCCTTTAGAAATTCAGACAAATTTTCAAACCTGTAAGTGCAATAGTTCTTAAAACACAGGACTCCATATTGCTTTGATGTTTTGATGCTCATCTGCTAGGATTTTTGGGGATGGGGGCTCTTATCTTATTCATAGCGAATAATCTCTGGTTTGATTTTCTCTTCCCACTGTATGGCATCCTTTTACTGACTATGTGGAAAGAGAATGGTGGTAATACCATTCCATTTCAGTGGAACCTGTACTGCTGGTGATCTAATAGGAATTTCATGAAATTCAGCAAAGGTAAAAGCAATGTCTTTCAGTGAGGAAAGAATAGCTTCATGTAACAGCACAGGCTGGGCTTGCAGAGAAGGCCACAGAGGTCAACTACTTGAGCCAGCAGCATGCTCCTGCATAGATCAAGGCCAACAGCATCCTG
The DNA here is from genome assembly GCA_013398295.1 of Chionis minor. Lineage (NCBI taxonomy): Eukaryota > Metazoa > Chordata > Aves > Charadriiformes > Chionidae > Chionis > Chionis minor. Next base: position 134,132 of record VZSF01005775.1, read on the forward strand.
TGCTGCACTGGAAAGAGCATTGCCAGCATATCAAAGTAGGTCATCCTTTCCCTCTGCTGAGTGCTAGTGAGACACATGTGGAGTGCTGAGCTCCCCAGTAAAAGAAAGGCTGTTGGACCAAGCCTTCTGCAAAACCCCATGATGGTTAGACATCTGAAGCCCATGTTGTACCAAGAGAGGCTGAGAGTTTGGATTGTTTAGGCTGAAGAACAGAAAGCTGAGACAATGCAACTTGTCTTCAACTCTTTTGTGGGAGGATACAGAGGAGGCAGAGCTAAACTTTTCTCAGGGTTGTTGAGGGAGAGTGAGCACAGGTTGTAGCAAGGAACTCAGTGTGAGTGGAGAACGTTTTACAGTGAGATTGGTTAAGCACTGGAATAGGTTGTTTGGACAGCCTGTGGGATGTCCATCTAGGCCAAATCTTACTCCGACTCTTCAAAGTACTGTTCTTTAAAAGCTTATTCATCAGATATATATGCTACTAGCACTTCTACAGAGAAAAATAGATTTCATTTGATTCTAGAAGTGAGATTTGAGCTTCCCAACTGACTAGTTGGGAAAAAAGTCCTACTTAGTTCTATTATTTGGTGTGAGTTACTAAACTAATCAGCTTTATGTAATCTAATGTATTTGTTAAGACCGATATAGTGTGGGAAAAAAAGGTGCTACAACCAATTTTCAATAAACAAATCAGCTAAAATATGACATTAAGTGCATAATATGTCACTATTTCATAGCCTGCACGAACATCTTGTTCACTTCTGGATTCACTTCACAGTTCAGAACATAACTTTCAAAAAGTTGATAGGATTTGCCAATTAATTAAAAATATCTTCTGAGATACAACAGTCAGCTTTGACTGATCTGCTTCTGGTTTGACAACTTGAGACCAGTCCAAAGTGAAAAGAAGACTTGGCTCATTGACTCTAGGATGCTTTGGATAAGTTTTATTAAAACTAATAGGGCTTGGATACAAACAGACAGGAGCAAGAGACAAGCTTTCTTGATAGCTTCCTTTACACAAAGGAAAACTTGATTAAAATTGAAAATGAAACATACAGTGGATCACGCACTTGGACAGGCATATTTTTCTGTAAGGTGCCAGCTAAGCGCTTAGTTAAACAGTGCCCTTGTACAGTTCTCGCTGTTTTTTTTAACTGTGGTTCAAAGGATGAAAGGAAAGGGCTGTGTGGCGTTTAACATTCCCATGGAATAAGAAGAGCATACAGGATTCATTTTCTTTGCTGAATGCCCTTACAACTGAGACACTAATGTAAATTCTTTTCTGTCTCTACTCTCAGTTATTTACCTTGAATTAATTTATTTTCAATTACCAGACTTACTCTGACAGGGATTGGAGGGTGGGGGAAGTAGAGTCGTAGCCACATATTCACTGGATCTTAGGACTTTTGATTGATGAATATGACTTTGGTCCTCCTAACCTAGCAAGAACGTATTAAATCTCAGCATCCTTATTTTTCAATAGGTGCTAGTTGCTATTATAGAAAGTGTGTGTTGACTCTCTCTCTTCACACTTTTTCCCCCTGAAATCACAAAGTGGATGGACCTACACAGAGAAGAGACCAAATCACATGCTGTTCCTTGCAACCCTGATACAGACATATTAATCCTGGACAGAGGAGATTTAAAAATGTTTTTATTGTCAGCCTCAATATTTAGCATGAAGTTTTTTTAGTTTTCCAGTTGTTCTCTTCATTGACTAGGAAGTCCATGTAACAAAATTTGAGTCTTAGAACCTATGAGAACCAAAAGTTCTAACTTAAAAGTGCCGAATGTTTATTGGATTAAACTGTTGGACTTGAAGTATTGCATCCAAATTGCAACCAAGACTGAAGGGCAGGATACAAGATCAGTTATGCTGCACAGATTTCCTGTGTTGAAAATAGATGCACTTTTCTGCAGATTAAAGAATTCATTATTAGTCTATTAGCTTAATATTAGTGCAGCTACAATGATGCTAATACTGATAGTCCAAAGTATCTATTATTAAAGAAAATCCTCACTAGTAATGCAGTTAGCATTGCTATAGAAATGGTGTTATCCTCACTCTTTCACTGCCCCTCTGGGTCTTCAGGTCAATGGCAACAGTTTTCTTTAAGAAGATGAGGCTGGAAGAACGCTGCAGTAACTTGACAGCACCCCAAGTTCTTCACTGAGAGGATGTAATCATGTATTTCCTCATTCTTGGAAGTAATTTTTAGCATTTGTTCCCTGTAGTCCACTTAATCATTCTTCCTTTGGTCCACAAATTCTAAGTTATTTTCAAGTTTTACTGTACATGGTATGTTTTGCCTATATTCTATACTTGTTCTTTTTTCCCTTTAAAATGCCTAAAACCTTTGTTACTCAGCTCCCAAAATAACTATTAATGATCAGTAGTTGGTCTTGGAGATTTACTTACAGACCTGTGTGCCCAAACTTTCAAGGCCCCTGCTATCATCCATGACTGAACTTCTCTGAGCTACATTTTTATTCTAAGGCAATAAATAACTAAGACTACACATTAAAAATACTTTTTATTTCTATCAGTTACTGAACTATGTTAAAGTTGTTATAGAACTACTTTTAGACAAGTGTTGTACAAAAAAGGAACTTCACTACACAATTGTAGAAAGCTAAAGCTAATGACAATAGTAACCTTGTAGTTAGACAATTAGAATCATAGAATCATAGAATCACTTGGGTTGGAAGAGACCTTCAAGATCATCGAGTCCAACCATAACCTACACTACCAAAATACACCACTAAACCATGTCCCTCAACACCATGTCCACCCATCTTTTAAATACCTCCAGGGATGGCGATTCCACCACCTCCCTGGGCAGCCTGTTGCAATGCCTGATAACCCTTTCGGTAAAGAAGTTTTTCCTAATATCCAATCTAAAACTCCCCTGGCACAACTTGAGGCCATTTCCTCTTGTCCTGTCGCTTGTTACATGGGAGAAGAGATTGACCCCCACCTCGCTACAACCTCTTTTCAGGTAGTTGTAGAGAGTGATAAGGTCTCCCCTCAACCTTCTCTTCTCCAGGCTAAATAATCCCAACTCTCTCAGCCGCTCCTCATAAGACTTGTTCTCTAGACCCCTCACCAGCTTCGTTGCCCTTCTCTGGACACGCTCCAGCACCTCAATGTCTCTCCAATACTGCGGTGCCCAAAACTGAACACAGTACTCAAGCTGCGGCCTCACCAGTGCTGAGTACAGGGGCAGGATCACTTCCCTAGTCCTGCTGGCCACACCATTCTTGATACAGACCAAGATGCCATTGGCCATCTTGACCACCTGGGCACACAGCTGGCTCATGTTCAGCCGACTGTCTACCAGGACCCCAGACCCTTTTCTGCCAGGCAGCTTTCCAGCCACTCCTCCCCAAGCCTGTAGCGCTGCCTGGGGTTGTTGTGACCAAAG